>CACRXK020009334.1:0-19298 GCA_902702795.2 Paramuricea clavata
GTCGTTTTTTAAGCGCGTTAAAACATTCGCAAATATCGGCTGCTCATGTTTTAACTAGTACTTAAGTCTTAAAATTTATTTATCTCGTTTCGTTATAAATATTCTGGCTTCAAAATTTTCAGATCAGTGGAACAGCGAACTCGCTGGCCAAGCGCAAAAGGCCGATCAACCCACCCTCCCTTGAGAAAAATGTTGACCGCTTTACATTGCGAAGTTATAACCATCATCTGCTAAACGTTTTACTCGAAAAAATTAAGGAAAAAACGCTCACTGAAACTTGCCCATCTGTTGAGTTATCAGGCCTGTTAGTTAATTATTCAATGTTCTCGTTTCCAGAGCACGAAAGGTTTTCAAGGGTGCAAATGCTTTGTCCTTGCTGCAGACACCGCCAATAACCAAGGTATTGCATATTATCTTGCCCATATATAAATAATAATATAAATTTTATATAGTATTAGTAAGTTGTTTGACATCGACAATTCTCGTCCACCAACAGACTTTTTTGAGAACGTAGACAATTCTCGTTGAAGTTCTCAAAAAAGTAGAGAACTTCGACAAATAGAATTGTCGAAGTTTCTTTAAACTCGAACTTTCTTCTTTGTAGAATTTTACTTAATTAATACTCTAACGGCTTAATATTCTAGCGAAGTTTCTGTGATCACAGTAGGAAGTTTGCACAGGTAAATTCTAAGAACTGACTCCGTATCAACAACATCTACATTCTGCAGAAAAATCGTCATTAACATTGATGTTCCCTCGAAATATAGATTTTATATTGTTTTTTTATATCATTTCAATATGAAATTCTACAATATTTTTGAAAGAGTAAATCGTGAATAAATAAATTTCTTAAAACTTTTTCCAGATTACTACTAATATAAAAACTGCCGTCGCTGTCCACAGTGATATACGGCTCTTCGAACTACGGCAATTGCCGAATGCCGCGATAATATTCCAGCCCCTGAACTTTGTATTTAAATTTTAGCATTTATCTTTCGCTGCAACTCCGAGTGTTCAAGATTCCACGCTGCCAAGCACAGCACCACATTCTATTTTGAAGGTATGTGAATCGCTTTCGCATCTGTCAATTAAGGTTTACTCACACTCCAGGATTCGAAATGTTCCTAATTGGCATGGTGACAGGTTGTATTTTTTACCTGTCTCCATGTCCTCCTTATTCAACTGGCATCTTTATAACATCAGTCGAGGTCAAGCCTCGAAATATAAGTGCCGGTAACCGGTAATCTTTTCAGTTTGACCAGCAAATGTTATCGCCTAGTCTGTCGCAATAGCAGTACACTAAAGCCTATGCTCGCGACTACTTTCATTTGTCATTGTTTCTCAGTGAAACTCGGATATGCTATGACAAATAACTGTTTTGTTTGTCCCATTCTAAATACTTAATATTCTTGGGTATATTGCGCCTGACCATATTTTAAGGCTCGTTTGAGGCGGATTTCCAGTCATCGCCGAAGCTCCTCGCAGCTTGCTGCGAGAACTCGCAGACGTTCTGCGAGTGTTTTGCCCGCTCGCATGAAATAGTTCAAAATTTTGAACTATTTTTTACTCGCTGCGAGAAGTCGCAATAATAAACCAATCGTAAAACGACTTGCAGTCACGTGATAATTTGTTTTCAAAATGGCGGCTGGATGGGGTGATGAAAATATAGAAATTTTAATAGTTTCTAGATTAGTGGCTTTACCAAATTGTGTAAATAATCAAATTGGTCTGGTAACATTCTGAAATAATTGAGGTAGCCTTCGTGGTGTTCCTCCCGTAATTCTTCAACTACAGTAGTGTAAAAAATTCACTTAATTGTGATCTCGTTTGGAATATTGGTTTTACCCAAAGCCGTTCTAAGTATTTGGTACGAACAACAAAAGCAATAATTGCTTTTTGTTAAGCGCCATTTTGAACTTTGAACTCTTCCCGTCACTACCTAGCCTGCGAAGGGGCGTGCTATGAGCTACGAGATTGGCGTGTGGTGGAAACGGGAAGACATTCGTGCGAGCTTCGTGCGAGGACTGGAAATCCGCCTTTACACTTGCAATTTTTGCTGCGATTTTCTTCTTCTGATCGATGTGAACGAGTGGATAAGTTATGAATGTTCTGATTAGGGCATTGAAATTAATATAACTGGAACGCTATCTCCAACCGGAAATTTGAAGCCAAACTTCGCGAAGAACGCTCAATCGATCAATCTTGATATAAACACGCGGGTCTGGGGATCAATATTTGGCTTCAAGAAAAAGATAGGCGTTTTATATGAAGGGAGCGTCCCAGTTAATATATTCGTTTCAATGGATGAGGGTATACATGTACTCCGAACATTCATAACTCATCTACATCTACATGCATCAGACGGAGAACATCGCACTAGAAATCGCAGCAAAAATTGCAAGTGTAAACGGGCCTTTATTTCACCAGTTTTCTCTCCAAGAAAGTGAGCTTACTTTTCACGATAATTATCTGTAATCATACCTGTGCAAGTACGCTTAAAATAGACGCCCAAATGAGAAAAATGATGACCGAAAAAAAGAACCTGTGACCGGTAATTTTAATAATCCACCGGTCATGATGACCTGTATACCTTCCAGATTTATTTTAAGGCCTTGTCGAGGCTATCCGCGTATGTGTGCCTGCATTTAGACTTGGGGTTAGCATTAGGGTTTGGACACAGAATAGATAGATTAGGGGAAGGGTTTGGTTTGGGGTTAGGATTGGGGTTAAGTTTAAAATACAAAAGAATACAAAATTGCAAAAGTGTAGAAATAGTAACTCTTCCTAAAACGTGACAGGTATATGTGTCTGTCTGTCGGCACATAGTCGGCACGATAACTTTCTGATGGACTTGCCCAGGAACAAATTGATTTGATTTCGGTTAAATTTGGATGGATGAAAATCAACCTCGTTCCCAGGCTATTTGCTCTTGGGAAGCAAAGACCCTGGTCGGAGCTGGTCACGTGATCCATTGAAAATTGATAGCCCAAGAGGGGGGTGGAAAAGTCTCATATTACATGTTTCCACTTCCGCACTTCGATTGCAAGGAGTGGCCGTTCTGTACAATCATTAATTCATGATATTCATCTTCAAGAATCATATATACCTCAAACTACTTGCTAAATTGGTTTCTGTTTGCTTTTAAATTATACAAACATGCTAAAATGCAGATTCTTATGGCAACAGAAAATTCAGGAAATCAAGCAACGAGAACGTATGACTGTACGCTTTGAAATATTTTTATTTTCTCGGGGTTCGCCGGTTCGGGCGTAGTTTTATTTCACGCATACGTTTCTGTTGTGGCTCTGATATTTATAATATGCTTATAATATGCCAATGAATTCTTCTGATATGGACATGGTATAAATTTTGTTAAACAGATGTCTCGAAAGCGACTGTTTATAGGTCGTAGGATTAGCGCCTTGCCGGTCTTAAACGTGACACATTTGGACACAAGCCAAATACACATTGTGAATGTCCATTCTATTGATTCTAAAACTGTTTATAGACATATTGCTCGTTTATAGACAGTGCACAGCTGACATACGACAATTCATAACTGCAAGAATTTCCTTTTTTGTCTGCATGAGTAGCTACCTGTTTGTTGAAGCCAAAATATTGCACAGCATCTCCTATAAATTCTATCGCCATTTACCCTCTCCCCTTAAATGCAAAGGAATGACAGCCGAAAAGGTTTAGCAAAGTATTTTTTATTATATCTGGTATAAAGTGTCCTACGTTTTTATATCAGGGACATACATAATTCATAAACTGTATATGCACACGAAGTCTCGGGGTTGGGATAAAACGCGGAACCGGAATGCGGATTCTGTAAGCGGATTCCGGATGCGGATTCCGCATTTGAGGATAAAACGCGGATTCCGGAAGCGGATTCCGGATGCGGATTCCGCAAATGAGGATAAAACGCGGATTCCGGAAGCGGATTCCGCAAATGAGGATAAAACGCGGATTCCGCATTTGAGGATAAAACGCGGATTCCGCATTTGAGGATAAAACGCGGATTCCGCATTTGAGGATAAAACGCGGATTCCGCAAATGAGGATAAAACGCGGAATTGCGTAAAAAGGACGAGAAGAAGAATAGCGTATAAAAAACTTAAATTATTACTTTTTAAGGTCACAACCACTAAAAAGCGATTGGCTAAAGTTACCTAGTTACCCTAGGCCTAACTGTTGAAGTCATACATGCATGCATTAGTGTTGGGAGGGGGGGGGACTGTGACTTTTTGGACTATTTCTTAAAATTATGGAGGGAGGTGGAAAATCGTATTTATCAAGAGCGTCTTCATTTTTATCTAAGTTTCTTTGTTAATGTTAGTAATATTCGGGCTTTGATGGCGCAGGCGTCAGAGGAAGCGCCTTTCACCTCTGAGATCGTGGGTTCGATTCTCGCTACGGATTCGATGTGAAAAGAGTCTGTCAACGCTCCGCCAAAAGTCGTGAGTTAGTCTCCGGGTGCAAATAGAGCAGAAATCAATTCAAAGTAGCTAAAATTACGACTTATACGCAATACGCAAGACGCTTGTTGGGAACAGATTAATATGAACTTTGTGTCGGATTACTAGGTGTTTATGCATGGTTTTTGTCGTATTGCTAGGTGTTGTACGCATTGTAATTAAGGTTTCCTTTAATTTAATTAATCCTGCTGCGTTCCAGACTTTAGTTCGAAGTTCGAACGCATAATATGAAAAATATCGGGTAAATATTCAGTTGGACATTTGATCGCTTACACGCGTTTGCTAAAACATGAATTATTTTAGCAAAAGCAGTGTGTGAGCGAAAAAATGGAAATTTGAATTGATTGATAGATAGATAGATAGATAGATAGATAGATAGATAGATAGATAGATAGATAGATAGATAGATAGATAGATAGATAGATAGATAAATAGATAGAGACTATCGCCGGTATTCTAAAAGCTCACTCGTACTCACACTCAATGAGTGGAAGTTCCGATCTGAGCACATAGTAAGGTATGACACTAGCCCTCCAGCTATTCAAAAACAGCATTGACACTCAAGAGAAGCTCAGATTGAACCTCTACTCTTTGAGTGTGAGTGAGCTTTTAGAATACGGGCGTTTATTTAAAGAGGGTATACGTGACACTTAATAGTGCGAAGTACCAATGAGGTATATATGACATTACATTTATATAAAAGGGAACATTAGCTATGTTACAATTGGAATCACTAATCCTTAAACAGTGCCAGTGGATCGAAGCTATATTATACGCATTCGCATATTTGCATTTTTATTGCATAAAAAGTTCTCTTTTTTGTGTGAACAAGAGATTGTGATTTATTTTTTATTAAACTGTTTCATATAAATTCACCAAAGCCAACGTGATTTATTGTGCCGTGTATTTATTTCAAAATAAAATAAGGCAATCCCCGACAATATTGATCTTTAAGTTGAGCTTTCCGTCCAGTGGAATGTCATTCGCTGTTCTGAAACGAATTTATAACTTAATCAAGTAGAGCAGAAATCAATTGAAAGCAGCTAAAATTACGGCTTATACGCAAAACATATAACGCTTGTTGAACCACACAGAATATGAACTTTGTGTCGGATTACTAGGTAATCATGTTTTTTGTCGGATTACTAGGTGTTCATACGCATTGTAATTAAGGTTTCCTTTAATTGCGTCACAACATTCCTTTAGTTACTTGCCGCCTGGCCACATCCTGCTGCGTTCTTGACATCAGTTCGAAGTTCGAACGCATAATATGAAAAATATCGGTTAAATATGCAGTTGGACATTTGATCGCTTACACGCGTTTTGCTAAAACAGAAATTATTTTAGCAAAAGCAGTGTCTGAGGGAAAAAATGGAAGTTTAGAACATTTTTCGACCCACGACTTTTACCCACGACCCACGACTTTTTACGTACGACTTTTTACCCACGACGCACGACACACGACCAAAACTCAAACTCGATTGATAGCGCATGTAACAAACGTATCATATTACGTTTTATTATACTAAAAGTGTAAGCGATCAAATGTCCAACTGAATATTTACCCGATATTTTTCATATTATGCGTTCGAACTTCGAACTAAAGTCTGGAACGCAGCAGGATTAATTAAATTAAAGGAAACCTTAATTACAATGCGTACAACACCTAGCAATACGACAAAAACCATGCATAAACACCTAGTAATCCGACACAAAGTTCATATTAATCTGTTCCCAACAAGCGTCTTGCGTATAAGTCGTAATTTTAGCTACTTTGAATTGATTTCTGCTCTATTTGCACCCGGAGAAAACTCACGACTTTTGGCGGAGCGTTGACAGACTCTTTTCACATCGAATCCGTAGCGAGAATCGAACCCACGATCTCAGAGGTGAAAGGCGCTTCCTCTGACGCCTGCGCCATCGAAGCCCGAATATTACTAGCATTAACAAAGAAACTTAGATAAAAATGAAGACGCTCTTGATAAATACGATTTTCCACCTCCCTCCATAATTTTAAGAAATAGTCCAAAAAGTCACAGTCCTCCCCCTCCCACCCCCAACACTAATGCATGCATGTGAGACTTCAACAGTTAGGCCTAGGGTAACTAGGTAACTTTAGCCAATCGCTTTTTAGTGGTTGTGACCTTAAAAAGTAATAATTTAAGTTTTTTATACACTATTCTGCTTCTCGTCCTTTTTTACGCAATTCCGCGTTTTATCCTCATTTGCGGAATCCGCGTTTTATCCTCAAATGCGGAATCCGCGTTTTATCCTCATTTGCGGAATCCGCTTACGGAATCCGCTTACGGAATCCGCATTCCGGTTCCGCGTTTTATCCCTACCCCGCCACCTCATTCATGGCATTTCATTGACACAATTAGACAAACAACATCATGTGAGTGATGATAGGACATGAAAGCAAATTCAGTCTGCGAGCATCATGTATTTACAGTGATTCAATAAAAACCAGATGAGATATCTAAAGATAGTAAATTTTAGGTTGAAGTTGATCTCTTAATTTTACTTGTGGTTGAAGTTTTGAAATAAACAGATGTGTAAAAATAGTGCACAAACCAAAACAGCAGGTTAAATTTTAGCTGAGAGCTATTTATGTTTGAACAACCGGTCTTTGAAAGTATTCTTTTCATATGTTGCCGAAGCAAAATTATACCCTCAAAAAAATGTACAACGAAGCAGTCGAATAGTTTTATATTATTCTGGCACCGCAAAATACAACGAAAAATTCGTTGTCTCGAGTGGAGTTTAATCTTCGGATCTAGACAGCCGTTCTACCCATATCGAGTCAACGGGGATTGGTAACGAGACTTATAAGTCGCTGCGAAAATATTTCGTGCACTCATATTGAATAAAATCCGAACATGGGATTTCGAATCCCGCTCGAGAGAACGAATTTTTCGTTGTTCTTGCAGAATAATATGAAACTAGTTTCCATACCTATGAGGATGGTTTTGAAAATACAAATGAGCTTTTGAGGCAGTCAATATTTTGAAATTGCAAATCAAGAACCATGAAAAATAATAACAGTTTAAGTTCAAGATTCGTGAGGGCAGAATATGAATCGCACTGATATTTTCACAAATCTTGTGCTAAAAACAAACGGTTCGAGAAATGTCAGTTCCCCCTCTTGAATGTACTTGGTTAGTTAGCAACCGAGTCGGCTGACATTTGCCCGCTGACACAATTAAAAAAGTTTGTTGACGGCTTTGACCTTGTGTTTTGCCCAAACCAGAAAAAAACATCATTTCGCATGGCCTTATTTGGTAAAACATGCCTAAAACACATTACAATAGTAGTATAATCATGAATGATAGACATGGCATTTTATTGACGCAATTAGACAATCCACATCATGTGAGTGATGATAAGACATGAAAGCAAACTCAGTCTGCGGACGTTATGTATTTACAGTAATTCAATGAAAACCAGAAGTGATATTTTAAACATATGTTTTTCCGACGGTAAATTTTTAATCGAACACTTTAGACAGATGTATATAGTAATTATAATATATTCTAATTAACTAGGAGTCAATTGGGGCATTTTGCCCTGTCTCTTTCTCCTGTCGCTATTTTTCTATGTAGTTTGATCGCTAGTTTTGGAGATTATGGACAGTGCGAGTTGCGTGTATATTGCTAATTTCTAATAATATCGGGTTTATAATAATTTTAACCCAAGGTTAACACTAACTAGCTTTGAACCATATGTTTACACCTATATATGGTTTACACTAAAAAATCAAAATGAAACCTGCATGGCATCCTGGTGGATGGGTTTTTAGCTTTGTGTCAATTTCGCCCCAATTTTCAGCTTTTGAAAGAAAATTTGGTTTATTTATATTGATAAATTGAATTATTTTAACTTCAGTTGTACTAACCATGAAAAGGACTTGAATATAGGGTTCCGAGTGTTCAGAATATTCAATTTTACAAACGACAATATAAACAAACTGAGTCGGTGTCTGGTCATACTTATACTAATAAAATCAAGAATTTTAGGAATAGAAAGCACAAAATGCTCTGGATAACTACAAGATTTAAACACGGAAACGGCAAATATAAACTTAGGCCCCGATTACACCATACCGGATTGCATCGCAGCGTCGCGATTTTCATACCGGCATATGTCACTCGTAACGACCAATTTCTATTAAATTAACCAGTCTTCCTGCTACCAAAAAACCGTTTTGCTTGAATCATTTGAGTTATGTAATCTTATACTTGTTGGAGATAACGCTTTATTTAAGTATTTTGGCTATGTCACTGGTCTGAAAAATAACTTTTTAACGCGATCAAGGTATTTATAAAACAAAAGCAACGCGAAGCCAACGTAACGGCATGTGAAAACACTAATATGAAATATTTTCGATGGGTTGCTAGTAGAAAACTTTCGACAGGATCAATGTTAAATAACCTTAAACTACTGTAGAAGGATAAATGTTCTAAAGTGTTAAAGTATAAAATCTGCTCTGTAAACTTACGACGAAGTGGAGAAATGTGTGCATATGCTGTGCATGAGATTAAATATAATGTACATGAGCTGTGCATGAGATTAAATAAAATGTACATGAGCTGTGCATGAGATTAAACATGCATATAATGTACATGAGCTGTGCATGAGATTAAATATAATGTACATGAGCTGTGCATGAGATTAAATAAAATGTACATGAGCTGTGCATGAGATTAAATAAAATGTACATGAGCTGTGCATGAGATTAAATATATTGTACATGAGCTGTGCATGAGATTAAATATAATAGTACATTTTAAATCTGTATATAGGTATCATCTCATATTTTATACATTTTATTTGAATTTGTAATGGTAGCGCTTTAGAATATTTAGTGTTAGCGCTTTATAAATTAATAAATTTTAATATTATAATTATTATATGGAAGCCCTTTTTCCAGTAATATTCGCTTATCACAGATCTAGAATAACACCAACTGTCATATAATAGTTCAAATGCAATGATAAGTTATCTCTTGAATTATGTCTCAGAAACTGGGTTGGAAATTTAAATGTTGACCCATTACATAAAATTACCGTTTTACATCGTTGTATAAAACATTTTGATCGCATGTAAGGAATTATTTCTCAGCCCAGAGATATAGCCCAAAAACTTAACATTAATGTTCTTGTGATTTTATAGAGATAGAACCAGAACTCACGATTTTAGAAAGCGATATCGGTACCTTCTCAAAGTTGTAGACAAGATAATCATGTTGTTTACGTTCAACGCGCTTAAAATTACATAACTCAAAATTACCCAAGCAAAACATTTGTCCATTGTAGAAACTGGTTCATAAGAATGAGTCTTTCGAGTTATGCAATCGTGTGTCCTCATCCATCCGTGTCGTTGAACAATGATAAAATTTGTTGCAAAATTGGTGAAGATAAAATTATAGCAGTTCGTGAGAAAACTGCGGGAACTTTTCGGATTTGAACTCAACGTGTTCCAAAATTTTAGTTCCCGTTACGTAAAATATTTCAATTCCAAGACTCAAGAGCAAGACATTGGAAATGAAATTCGTTTTTCCTAAGCAATTTTAGAGGTCACAGCAAACGGCCTATCATTAAAAGCGAGGTTAGTGAGCCATCACTCCGAAATTTGGGATCCGAAGAATTTGAAAGCGATTCCGAATTTATTCCGAAGCTTTCCGACGGTTTCAGGCAGACAACTCGCAAAAAAAACCGACTTCCTATTTTTGTATGTATTTTCTGTTATTTTATTGCGACAAACATATTAAATCTTAAATCTTAATAGTCAATTTCAGGTTAAAGTTGGTCTCTTTTACTTGATATTTCTAAGGGGAACACAAATGCATGAATACACTAACAAAAAGTAACAAAACTACAGTAATGTGTGCATATTACGCTGTCCTTCACGGAGGTCTAGTTTAAGTGGTTCCTGAAAAGATTAAACTCTATGTTATGCAACAAGCGAATCCGGTATCGTGTAACTAGGCCCTCAACCAAATACCGCAGCATGGTTTCCTCCGCGATGGCTCTTACCATGACTTGAAATTGCGATTATACGACACATTATAGACAAAAATTGTGAAGTGGGAATTTTATGGGAGGTCATTATTCCTGAGCGGCACATGTTCATGTCGTACCAAGTGAATCCCAGCGTTGTGTAACAGGGGGCATAAGTGAAATTGGAAGCACTCTTCTAAAATACGACTGAGGCAAAAAGATAAGCCTCGTCAGACTCACAAAATCACATGCATGTACTAACCAGTGTGCCTCCACCTAAGATTGTTTATGAAATCATTACAATTCTTGAAGGAAATACAAAGAAATCATGAGCGTGAAGGAGTTTGTATATCTGATACAGAATCATGCTAATTTACATACAATTTAATTTCATGATCAATTTTATCACCAAATATCATTCATTTATTTTAAACCGTCGAATAATACGAATGATAGCATACAACACTGCCACTCCTGTTGTAAATAGAACATATATATATATATCGCATGAAAAAGTTCCACAAAAACTTACCCTGACGTTGATTTTATAATTGAGTTCTTTAGTCGATCTTTCGCCACGATGCGTATGGACTTCGAGATCGTAATTATAACTGCATTGCAAACCTGGATATATTTCCAAATGAGTCACCGCATCTGTCAAGTAAAACACAGAGAAAACTTGGATACAAATTGCCAGCAGATACATTTCGGTACATCTCTTGTGTATCCTTATCACTGAAAATGATTTGTATCAAAACTCCCAATTATCAACGCTCAACGACAGTTGGGGGTCTGTGTCGCACCAGGGAGCAATTCCAAGAACAATGAGCGCTTTCTGATAAACGTAAACACGCAGTTGAGCTTCCAATGCAGGACAGACTTATTCGAGCATGCATCACGGGACTATAGCTATATAATCCATCCTCGTCGGACAAATGAAAGATTAAAGGTAGGGAATACAGAGTTCTTAACTTCTCTTTGATTTCATGTAACGCGTAAAAACTATAAAAGCTATCGCAATGAAATAAAGATCATTCATGCATTCAGAAAGGACTAACTTAGATTTTGATATATAACGCTTGAATTTACACGCAATATTGAGAGAGATAAAACCAAAATAAAAATACTTATTATTTAAGAAGTATAACAACATTATACTGTATATGATGGATATGCAGGTTAATCACCTGTAGATCACTAAGTATGTAGCGTTAAAGACTGTCAAGCGATGGCTTTATACTTACTTTAATATACAACCAATTCAAAAAAGATTGTTCTTTTGCAAACCTTAAAAACTCTAAGCGCGCAAAGCTTAATGGGGGCACAAGTTTCAAGCTTATAGTAGTTCAGTGAATATTGCAGCTATTTGTGAATTAATTGTTTTCGCAAGGAGATATTTACTATGTCTCTAAGAAATGGGTCCTATATGATTTCTAAACTGATTTAAATGATGCTCCCAAAGGACAATCTTTTTTTCAATTAGCTGTATACAGGGTGTCCCAAAAAACCCCCAAAAGCATTGAAATTAACTCATTGTTTGAATTTGAATGCCCTTTAAATTTGAATGTAAAGATGCGCAAAATATTTGACAAGGGTGCATATATTGAATATTGACTTATTAAGAAATTAAAATATCTTTGTAAAGCGCACGATTTTCTGCTCTTGGAAATTTAAAACAGCTTCTTAAACGGTTTCTTTATGTATAAAATTTACTTACATCAAGCTTTGATGCACGTGTGGGTTCAGCAGAGTGCTAGGGCATTCAAATTCAAACAATACGTTAATTTCAATTAATGCTTTTGTTTTTTTATATATATATATTTTGTTTATATATATATATATATATATATATATATATATATATCATGCTTTATCTATTATACCAACAACAACATAGCCGCTCATGCAGCTACCTGTGAAACTCATTAATAATTCATGAAGAAAACACAAAAGAAATCATGAGCGTGAAGGAGTTTGTATATCTGAGACAAGATCATGCTGATTTACATAAACTTTAAGTTCAATTTTCTCACCAAATATCATTCATTTATTTTAAATTGTTGAAGAACACGAATGTTCTCATCAAGACGTTTCCTAAGCCATTTACAACATTCGCATCCGTGTTGTATCGGATATGCAAACTCTCGCCTTCGGCTCCATGTTATAAATTTCAGTCTCTTAATCTGTAATAACACTGCAGTAATAAATACTATTTACAACAGGCGCGACCGTGATGTATTGGATATATAAACTCGAGCCAAAGGCAAGTGTTTGTATATCCGATACAACACGGACGCGAATGGCTTAGAATGAATGACATTGAACTTAAAGTTTATGCAAATCAGCATGATTCTGTGTCAGATATACAAACTCCTTCACGTTCATGATTTCTTTTGTATTTTCTTCATGAATTATTAGTGAGTTTCCTAAGGGATAATCCTTCTTCCTTGTAAATAGTTGAACAGTGATAGAATTATCCAGAGCTGCAAACCAGTTAGTTTGGTAAGTTTGGTACAGTCTTAGTTTAAGACTTACTATGGAATTAGTATGGACCATAACATGCATGGTAGTTGGAAAAACAGTATACTATAGTAGTATGGAATGCTATGCTCAATCTATGAATAAATCTTTAAAATAAAAAAAAATACAATATGGCGGAACAGTGTGCACTATGGATTCAATAATGCGAATATGATTTCATAGTATATTGATGTACGGAAATAGTGAGGTTATAGATTGGATTTAGTGATGGAAATACGATTTCCTGGTCATTTATTGGTAAGCAAATAATATAGTCTGTCAGCCAAGCTATCGTCCTTTAAAATACTGGGATTCAATTTCTCAAGATTCATTCGCCAACCGTTGACTACTTAACTTAGAAGCATTTGCGCCATTAGTATACAAAAATATATCATTTATACATTACTTCCTTAATAAATCACGCAAATCCTTTGTGGCCAAATAAGAATTACATTATAATAATTTGCTACGCAGGCTGCGCTCTGTTTGCTGAGCATTTATATAAACGCAACACATGGTCATGGGGCCGGTTGTTCATAATATTTACATAACCTAACTCCAAGTCCAGCAGAAGTGAGGGCCCAACCATTGACCGTTATAGTACGTATCTGAACACCGTCCATTGACATAAATGAAAATGTTTAATATTCATCTTTCACCACAGAAACCTGAATGAGTTCTCTGTACTTATTGTCTTATATATTTAAATAATGATAAATGTGGTTTGTTTTTCTCGGATTTGAGGTATAATATTTGCACTAATCGTTAAGAAATGAAGATCATAAATCATACATCGAAAGTTTTGCGAAATAAATAGACTTGGTATTTTCGACAAAACAAAATAAGTTAATTAATTAAGTAAATAATTATCTTTTGGTAGAAAAATATCATTATCCTTAAATGGAAGACCAGCTGTTTCATAAGCTGTTCCATGCTTTAGTCTATTAATTCTTTCCATATGAATGTCTCGGGTGGTGAGTCAGTGAAAGCGCATACACAATCATAATAGTGAAAGATGATCACTCAGGCAACTGTGCCGCCGTGAAAATTTGAACCAAATAGCAGCGATTCGACTGGGTGTGCATTTTATTAAAAAATATTCAAATTCATTATTATTCAATTAGGTTGTTTCATGAACAAGAAAATTTAACAAAGAAAAAATATACAATAAGACTGAGAGTTTATTCTATCAAGAAGCAAAAGCATCTGAGTTCAAGAATCCTAAACAAGAAAAATACTCCGTACTACTCGATCCAAAAATCCGACTATAAATGAAGTTCTTTCCGCTGTGCATCGAACTCTTGGTGTTCCTAAAGATCGCAGAAGGATGCCGTAGGGATAGTCGACGTGACCCACCCCCACGGCCACCACCACGAAATTGTGTACCAGGATCATGGTCATTGTGGAGCGGGTGTAGCCACCAGTGTGGTTATGCCGGCACCCAGACACGACACAGGGGGAAAAAAGTGACCGAGTGCTGTGGGGGGAAATGTACATATCAATTTTCGGAGACCAGGGCATGTAACAGACACGCGTGTCGTAATGGAGGAAGACCTACCTATGGAGGGTGCTACTGTACCGCGGGATGGACGGGAACATGCTGTGAGAGGGGTAGGTAGAAACTTAATAGAAAGTAGAAACTTGGTAAAAACTTTCATAGGTATAATTGGTGCCACCATCGTGGCATTAGCAGTAATACCACCATATCCATCATTATCATCACCATATCATCATCATTATCAACATCATCATCACAAACCACACCTTTGTAACAACCATCATTTCTTCATCACATGTATCACCACCATCATTATCACCACCATTATTATCACCACCATTATTATCACCACCATTATTATCACCACTATCATTATCACCACCATTATTATCACCACTATCATTATCAACATCGCAACCGTCATTATCATTATCATTATCATTATTATTATTATTATCACCATCACCACCATCATCACGGCAACCATAATTTCTTCAGCGTTACATTTATCACGATAACTATCAACGCGATATTACTATATCAATATCATCATCGCACCATTACTAATTACCACAATCACCACCATCTTTATAGTATACCACTACCATCATCACCATCACAACCAACATCACCACCATCATCACCACTATCATCACCACTATCATCACCATCATCGTCACAATCATCAACTCCGTCATTACCACGATCACCACCACCATCTTTATTACCACCACCATCATCACCACCATCATCATAATCACACCATCATCATAATCACCGCCACAATCATCAATTTCGTCATCACCGTAAACACACCCATCATCAACATTTTTATTACCACCACCATCATCATCACCACCACCATCATCATGACCATCACCCCGCTACCATCATTATCCCAATCGTGAACCCCATCATTACCATAATCACTATCATCATCATCATTGCATATTTTCGCCAAATTTACAATTAGAACAATGTCCAAAATAACCAAATGGTATAGTTGTGAATAAACAGTTAAAGACATTGGAACTAAAAGTTTAGTTTATCTCATTTGAAAGAACGTCTAAAATTATGTATGAAATTTTGTCGCAGATTTTTGTATCAGACTTAAGTATTGGAATATTTTAACCAAAAATATTTTGACTGAAAGCGGTAAGCTTTCCGCCATCGTCATTTTTATGATTATTTCTTAACTTCAATGAAGTCAAGTGTGGGGATAACCCACTGAAATATAACCCTATCTTATAAAGAGTTTGTGTAACCCCACTTGTGACATAACATGCACATCCTGAGTAATCCAAGATGGCGGACAACTCATTGTTTTCACTTTTCAGTCAAAATATTTCAAGAACCAAGCAAGATATGAAAAAGCTGTAAAAAAGTCTTTATTAATTATTTTAAAAGTCCTTTCAAATGAGACAAACTAGATTTTTACTCCCAATGTCCTTTAGCAAAAATAATGCTATCGAGAGTTAGAAAATACAAGAAATATGCAATAACCACCACAAATATCATGGCCACAACCATCTAATATTGACCCCATTTACATTTCAGATGTTAACGAATGCCTGCAAGGACCGTGCCAGCACAACTGTCACAATGTTCCAGGCAGTTATACATGTAGTTGCCAGTCATGCTACACAAAATATGGTACCAGGTGTTATCGGCGAGGGTGCCGTTTAAGCTACTACTACTACTACTACTATTCATGTTATAGCTACGGTAGTGTGAATCCCTGGAATCAGTGCCAGGTAATAAACCGATAAACTATTTCGACCATAATACTGAACGGTTAATAACCAAACAGCTTTATTTAATCTTGATAAAATTATCAGTTTTAAACTGTTCCCTCTGTAAATCCAGTTATGGCCATTCCTGTAATGTCCAGGGTTACTACAAGAGGAAACCTGAGACTAAGCTAACTAAGTATGACTTCTTATCACCTGAACCAAACACAAATTTGAGAAAAAATCTTTAAGTTACAGGGGAGCGGTGGTTTAAAATAGTTTGGCCGCAGACCTTAAAGAGTCAGCACCTATACAATTCTTCAAATAATTGATCTCAACAATAAAAAAACTTTGCTAATTATTTGTAATATAATTTATTCATTTGTCATCTGTATTATGTAAAGTGAAATAATAATAATAAAATAAAAAACTCTATTTAAATTAGGTAAATAACGAACATGTTTTGTTATTGGCTTGGTTAAACAGAAGTTATTATTATTTAGAAAATTTTTTATTCTGTTGTATCACATTTCATTCAGTATAATCCACAAATTACAAAATATTATCATTTCTAAACTGTTTTCCCTGTAGGTCCAATTATCATATAGTTTTAGTTTCACCAATGCCGCCAACCTAAACTAAATTTAACTTTATTTATCCTGGGTATAGCTCTATCAATTCTAAACTGTTCTCCTTTATAGAGGTCGAATAATGACTAGCCTGCATGGCAGGCGGTCCCTAAAATCGGGCAAGCCTAAATAATGACCGCCCTTTGGTGGTTAGTCTTGCTACAGAAAAGCGGAGTACCGGAAGAAAACACGAGGGTTTGGTAAACTTGAAGAACTCTTCTCACATGCAACTCATGAGACGATTGCGCACCATATTAATGACGGGCGCGCACAAGGCGCGTGGCAAAATGCGCGTCTTGGCGAGATAAGGCGTGTGTGGAAATGCGTCCGATTGAGATAAAATTATAATCACATGACTACATTTAGTAAGAATCGAACCATGGTAAAATAGCACATGCATTAATCACTGTATCACCAACATTATTGAATTGACTGTAATACTGTGTTCTTCAATTTTCTACGTGTAGGATTGCCAAAGAGGGCGAGAGACAGTATGGACCAACAATAATGCGCTATCTTGCAGTGATGGCAATTTGTGTACGAGAAATGATCGATGCGTGAACGGCGCATGCACAGGCACTCCATTCACGTGCAGATCATGCGAAAGCTGTAATGGTAATGGATGTCGGATCAATCCTGGTTTTTGTGTGATCGATGGAAAATGTTACACAAATGGGAAAATACGACCAGGAAAACCATGCCAGGTGAGCGGGACATATTCAAAGTATAGGTCAGTAGGTATGTGTGTTGGTCGGTGGGAAGGTAGGTTGGTAGGTATGTATGTAGGTTGATAGGTGGGAAGGTGACCCACAAAATCTTACATCTTGTAACAAGTCTGGCAACAAGTCGTCAACAAGTTATGTTCGCACTGCTTCTCCAAAGTTGTCAACAAGTTTGGAACAAGCTGGTAACAACTTGTAACAACCTTGTTGATTTTATCAGACTTGTTGCAAAGTTGATCCAACAAGTCCCATACAGTTATGATATAACAATATTGTTACAACCTTGTGTCGTCAACCTTGTAACATTCTTGTTATATTACAACTGTATCAGACTTGTTAGAACAACCTTGTAACATTCTTGTTATATTATGACTGTATCAGACTTGTTAGAAAAATCTTGTAACAGTAACAAGTCGACAATGCAATCAAGCTTGTTACAAGGTGCTAACAAATTGTCCCAAGCTCGGTACAACAACTGGGAGCAAGTAGTGCAAACACATCTTGTCGACAGCTTGTGTTATAAAGATTCATTGTTATTATAAGGATTACGCAACTTTGGAACGCACGTGAACAATTTGATCACTGTGACGTATCACGTGAACATTTTTTGCCAGTAATTTATTAGTGTATTGTTTTTCGTATTTTGTGTACAATAAAATGGTTTTGTGTGTATATTATCGAAGAAAAGGTCAAATTTAGCGCAGAATTACTATTCATAACTTACTTACATTAACAAATGCTAATTATGAGTCTGCCATCCAAATTCTCAAGGATCGTTTCGGTAAGTCGCAACAAATTGTAACAGCACACATGGACGAAATACTCAAGATCCAAGCCTGCACTAGCGATAAGTTATCTGCTTTAAGATTTGTATCCGACAAGATCAGTGTGCATGTACGCGGCTTGGCTTCCTTGGGTATCTCTTCAGACTTCAGAGCAATATGGAAGTTTATTAATATCCATGATCATGTCAAAAATGCCAAGCGATGTTAGATTACAAATCGCTCGAAAGTCAACTAAGGATGTTTGGGTAATCGATGAACTGCTTCAAACAATCAAAATCGAAATTGAGGCGCGTGAAGCTAGCGAGGCAACCAAGGCAACTGAGAACAGTTCACATAAATTTCCGAAATCGCAAGGTTCAGCAAAGGGATATAACCCCCCTACTGCTAGTAGTTTAGTAGCCAAAACAAAGGACGGTGGTAGTATCAAAATACAATGTGTTTATTGTGAAGGGAGTCATTATTCGGCTTCATGTGACAAGGTTATTAGTTCTGAAGCACGTAAGAAAATTTTAGGAGAATCTGGTCGCTTTTTTAATTGTTTGTATAAAGGTCACCATGCCCGAGATTGTACCAACCAGAGAATTATGCCGTCATTGCTCAGGTAGACATCATCAGTCTATCTGCGCTCGAGTCGATAAGCCAAAACATAACGAAGCGACTAAACATGAAGATAATCAACCGGAAGTAAATTCGATTTGGACAGTGACTGCCACACGAGTATCTCAGAGAACTGTTTTATTACAAACAGCTCGGGCTGTTGCGACAAATGGTGAGAAATCAGTACCAGTGCGAGTACTATTTGACACTGGAAGTCAGCGGACCTACATCACTAATTCAGTTCAGAGACGGTTGAATTTAAAGCCCCCATCGAGGGAAACACTTGATTTGAATACGTTTGGCGACAACAAACTCAAGCGAAAGGATTGTGATGTATATAA
>CACRXK020009335.1:0-19296 GCA_902702795.2 Paramuricea clavata
GACAATGCCGGACAAGGGGGGAGGGGGGGTCTGAAAATCCATCATTTGGCCGGACATCCTTTGTGAATGGCCCCTTATCGATTAATTATATTTAGGGATTATTCATACAATCCATTATTGTCCCCTATTCCCTAATTCATAGATAAACATGGCGGTCAAATAATGTATGTTTGAACGAAGTTTTTTGCTCAGTTCTTGATCAAAATGTGAAATTTTTTACAGATCTGGTGAAAATATGAGTGTAGGAAGTCTTATACCTGTACGATTCCTTACATTAACTGCACATCTTGTTATAACTATCGTTATATTTTGGTCGAAGGTGAGCGACGAGTGAAGTTTCTGACAGTAAAATATATCAGCGTCACAGTGATACTGATATATTTTTGTCGAATATTTCTTTAGAGAAATAAGTTAATGGTAGTTGTTGTTGAATCTTAATTATAATACAGCAATGAAAGATAGTTGAACGTATAAATAGTAATTTCTCGCTTAATTTGCTTGTGAACTTTGGTAGAGATTATACAACTACCTAAAATTATATAAATGGTACCTACACTGGCACCTAAGGCCGATGGAATTAAGGTATCAGTTTATCGTCACCCACCCGCGTGTGTTATTGGCAGCCGCATGAAATTTTCATTATTTCAATAATAAATATTGTTTCATTACATACCTGTAGATTTTATTTTTGTGGAGGTAGCCACAAATCTTCAAATGGAGCAAGGCTGAGCAACATTCTCGTACCCATATCCTGTCTTACACGCGGTTGACAGAGCGTGATGACTGTCGACGGTACGAGAATGGGTTGTGCCGCAACTGCAGATCAAAATTTAGCCTCTGAATGATAAAAAAATGCCAAGTGTGCCGCTAGATAACTAGCTTCAAATGATTTTTGGAGTTAGCGTCACAGCAAGTAACTTCATGCTTTACCTGGATGCTAATCCGACTCTCCTCGCTACACATACTTTTTGGAATTACACATTAAGTTACTCAAGTGTATATTTTGGTTTGGAGTTAGCCCTTTAGACTTTGGAGGTAGCGTCGCTCCATTACTTCCTACTTTCTACAGCCATGTTTCATTATTTGTCAAATTTGTATAGCAAGTGTTTCAAAAATGGCATTTGGTTGAAATTTTTGGCAAATACTGACTTTGTCATCGGCCTATAAAGTGTTAGCAATCATAAACTGCTAGTTCAGAGCCTGAATTGACAGTTGGACATTTTGTGAGCAAATCATAGTTTTTCTGACCAAATGCTAAATTATTGGTCAGACATTTTGCCTAGACAAAAACTAGCAATCAACCTTCTTGAAAGAATGGGTTAAAAGGCGGTTGACTATAAGTTACATGCAATCCTCCTGCAAAGAACATTAAATGTAAAAGGTTTAACTATACTGGCTAGTGTTTGGCGTAAAGTATTATTTATATATTGGCTTAATTTACCCAACGAAGGCATGAAATCAAAATGGAATGTTTGCGATCAAATTCCATTTTGGTCGGACATTTTTCTGGACAAATTTTGAATGTTATTTCAGGTTCTGCTATAGTTTACATGATGGCCTTTTATTATCTAAAATTATTAATGCTGTACCTGTTACAGGATGCCAATCTCTTAGAATGTCTACCATTGTCATATTCTCAGACAGAATATGATGAGAAGGATACCAAGTAAGTAAGTTTAATTAAATTTATGCAATAATATACCGAATAATATTTTCCTGAACTAATCAATCAAATTTCAAAAGTAGCCTGCTGCAGTATATAGGGTAAAATTGAGTAAGTAAATTGAGTAAAATTGAATAAGCTGTAAAATGAATGTAAATACAGTAGAAATTTTTGCTGTACTCTTTTCAGTTTTTATGTTTGAATGGAGGGCACCACTTTTTTATACATTGTGTATATACTGTACACTATGCAGGACCACCCTGAAAATCGCAAAAAGTATGTCACCTTGGCTATAAAGCCTCGTTTTAGTGATTGAGACGTTAGGCTATAACTAGGGTGTATTCCTGTTAAAATATTGTTCTGGTAATAATAAGAAGAAGAAATAGTGAAGTCACTATCCAGTGATTGATGCTATCCTATGATTAATGGAGTCAGGTTTTTTTGCACCATTTTCTAAATAAGTCATTGCATCTTTCCTAGTGTGTGCACTGAGCATGTTGTTGACAAATTATGCTACACATTCCAAATTTTGTTTTGTAAGTAAAGTGAATTTTTTCTATATAATGTTTCTTCAAGTTTGGTAATTGGTCTATCATTGATGCTGGCTTTTCTTACAATTGAACTGCTGAGTTTTCTTGGAGGTGTTTCAATGTTTAATGCTTCTGCATCCATGTTTTGTATCCTTTTATTTCGACTTTATTCTGGTGGAGTATATTGCAGTGAAAAAATAATATACCATTAATGGTAAACAATTAAACATCATGGTTTGGTAGTAGCAATTTACCATTTGGGAGATATAAAACGCTGTCCATGTATAGGATGCGCTGGACAGACAATGATCACATGTATTCACTGTTCAATGGCCCGAGTGGCAGCCTAACTAATTCAAGGGAGTCTACAGTATATCTCACTAAACACAAGTGATCATTGTCTATGACTTAGAACATGATCACATCCACAAAGAATTATTTTTTCTTTATATTTTTGGGAAGTATTTTTTATTATATTTTTTATCGATTAATATTTGCAGTGAGTTCATTGGACTGATTAGTATGCTCTATATCTGACCAGTATGCTCTATATAGAACATACTAATATTAGGCTTTGTTTTGCTTTGTTTATATTTTGTTGAATGCTTCATTAGTATGCTCTATGTAGATTGTAGAGCATACTAATGAGATTATATATGTGAATTTGTTTTCCTGTGATACAAGTCAGGTATAAAATAACATTAGGCAATCCAATAGGGTTTTTTTTATGAGATCTTAACATTTATCCAGCAATTGCAGCGCATGGGATTGGTACAATTTCCTTGTCATTCTTCATCTTTGATTCGTGGGACTGTGATAGATTTTGGTACATTTTTGGATTTTGTAGGTACAGTACACTATAGCAAATTCTTAGTATAAACTTGATTTCACACCTAAAATTGCTGTGTTTACTGCTTCAATTTTTCCTCCTTTATATTATAATGCAACTGATAAACGAATTACTCTATATTACTTTAAAATTTTCTAGTGCTTTTCCTGTATTTATCGAAATCATTGTGATGATCGCAGTGCTTGGCTTAAAAAGAGGAATGTAATGAAAGGATGCAGTGAAGCTTAGCGTATACGCGTTTTGAAGGCATGTATATGTTGTGTGCTGTACCAATTTGGGTGTGAATAAAGCAGCTGTCTCGTGTGAAATTGTTTGGACACCTCTTAATTGTCATGTCATGAAGAAGACAGTATATAAACACATAAAATGACGTTTAGACTGCATTATTTGATCTGCTTCAGAAACAGTCTATGAATAAAAAAACTGATAAATTCTATAAGACGCCTCAGACATCCACTAACAGCATGCATCTATTTAAAAACCTGTTCTTGTGAAACGTGGCATTTTTCAAATATATTTGCATACAAAACAGGAATAAAGCGACTATTTATACCAATGTCAAAATATTAAATATTTTGCATTCAAGTATTCTATTATTGCGGATGAATAAAATCACAGAGTAACACGTTAAAGGTGGGCACGATTCCGTTATGAAATGGTTTCTGTCATTTGCGTTAAGAACATGATTCACATTATCAATAAAGTTAATATATAGTAGTACATTGGCAAAGTTAACATTGTTTCAACAAAACAGCTTCCACTGCTGCATGATGGCGTGACAAAGCATATGATTAACCTCGATCAGAGGCTGTTTTGCGGGTGAATGACGTACCGTCTATTTACGGGTATATCTCGCCGACAGCAGGTACCTGTGAGCATTAATATATGCTTGCTATTGTCTTAAAACGGAATCAACTTAATATTACCTACTGCTGCTTGTAAAATATATTAAACTTCCAAATTATTTCAAAGATGACGTTTGAAAGAGTCAAGACGGACTGAATGGCACTTGCAAATATTATATTCACGGTGCCTGTAGTGAGATACCACGTATATTCTTTTTGAAATAGACTACTTTTCTGAATTATTACTTTTGTTTTACTTGGCTGCCGAAATCGTGTCTCGATCTCCGCTGTCGGAATAGCAGAATTTGTATTTTCACCGAGAGACCACGAGAAAGTAGTTCACACCATTCTACTGTATCATCTATTACTTATTTTGGAGAATATTTTTGTTATACATGAAGCTCAATTACCGGTTGTTTATGGTTTGGTGGAAAACAGTAACATTTTTGCCAAAATATAGTACTCGGTATTAAATAATTTTTGGATGAACAGTATGGAATCATTTGCGCCGTTCAAGCTCGACAGTTTTTCAACGACAACGGTTTGTTAAAGCTCCTTGGAGAATCAAGATCGAAAGAGTGCTGACTGAAAGAACATCTGAAAGTGTTTGCTAACGTAGCTTCTGGAATAAGACTTTTTAAAAGCACTGCCAATATTTTGAAGCATTTGAAGCACTGTTCTATATTTGGGTTATATTGAGTAGTTGAAGATGATGTGCTTAATGGTGTGTCTGTGAAAAGTCCCTCAAACATTTCCTATTCCACTTCCTCATGTCAACTGAAACGACAAGTTCCACTGATCTATACAACGAGAGTTGTAGTAACGCCATTATTGTGGTTTTTGTTTTGTTTTCATCATTTTGTGTTATAATCAATCTGTTTGCAATCATCAGTATAGCAAGACATTGCTCTAGTTCCGTTCCCACCTTACTGGTTTGCCTTTTATCCGCAATTGAACTGCTAAACGCATTCGCGTGTGGAGCAACAACTTTGTACTCGTATTTGAAGACAAGCGACAATTTTGAAAGCAGTTCGATGTTATGCAACTTTTACGCTTGGTTGTACGTCGCATTTCGCATCATGGCTACTTTAATAGTAACTATTCTTATCTTTGATCGAGTACTTTTATCGCTAAGACCGCCATTCTATGTCAAACAATGGAGCTCATTCCGAACTCGATGGGTCGTGCCACTTTCGGTATTTGTCGTCGCTGCAGCGTTAGCTTCGTTACCTTTCGTCGACTCTTCGTACACTACCTCGCCCGATGGTGGACGGTTTCATTGCTTGTTTAATTATACTGAATCATTTGCAGTGTTTTATATTGTTTTTCATTTTGTTCAATCTCTCGCGAACGTCTTGGCCATTCCGTGGGTAATCTCGCGAGAGGAGCGCGTGGACGCTAATCTTAGTGTGCTCCTCGTGGGAGAAATGGCCGTGTGTAGAAAGGGAAATGATGTAGTCGAAGTTCGAAATAGTTTGAAGATCAGTCGTCTGGTTGCTGCAGTAGTGGTGTTGTATCACGCATGCTCCGTCGTGTTTCCGGTAAGGTTTTATTCAGAAATACTATATTTAAAGCTGGTTTACACTATCAGTTTCTGTGATAACAGTAGGAATTTTGCATAGGTAAATTCTAAGTTTTGAAGGATTTGTAAGAAATGTTTGAGCCTTAAGGTAGCTCATCAGCTAGCTAGCATTTCATAGGTTTCATGTAAAGTTAAATAACTCGTTTAACTTGGGAATCAAATTAAGAAATAGTTGTCAGATTACCTATCCATTATTGACCAAAAATAAGCACAAGACTAACTATGATGTGTTTTTTCCTTTTCAAAGCTTATACTCTTACTACGGTTCCTCGATGTTGATTATCCGGCAGCAGTTGGTCTCTTGGCACTTCAAATGCCTATATATGGAGCTATCTTTATACCTATACTATGTGGTTTTACATGGAAACCTTACAGAAGAGCTTATTACGCCTCAGTGTCCTGTCTATGTCCTCCTTCATCGAGAGAGATTAAGACCAGGAGAATTCGTTCTATATATAATCGTAAGTGTCCTTACTTTAACATTTTTTGCTCATCGGTTCATCATTGTCCGCTCTTTTCGTCTTCGTTTGACTTTTCCCTCCCATTCTCTCAATACTTCTACATTTCCCGCTCTTTTTACCTTAAAGTTTCGACTCGTTTCTTCAACATTTTCTTCTTTCACTGGCGTTAGTCAGCTCGAAAGCTCTTTGGCACTCTGCTACTTTGTGTAATGCATATAGTTATATTACGTCAAATTACCTATCTAACATTTTTTATTCTTTATAATATTATATTTTTGTTTAAACATATTTCAGTCTTTTCCCTTATATTATTGATTGGAGTACTGAGATTAATAAGCAGATAAAATGTAATGACTAATGGTTTAATCCATCTTTTCAAATATATTTTCAGCTGCATTTCGTGAGACGAGAGAATATGATGCGAACAGTATCTTGCATACTCGAGGAGTAAGTCTACATCAAAGTACAAGTCAATATGACATAAGCAGTTCTGTGGCTTCGAGTTCTGCCCCGTCAGATCCTATAGAACTGGATCCTAGTCAGCTGATCACTCACCCCGAGCCTGGGTCTTCCCGACGACGACCCGAACTCCTTCCGAGAGCAAAATCATTTCAAGACCAATATCGCTATACACCATCGAAGTTTCAGAGCATTTTTGAAATCATCGATGCTTTGTCGGATCCACGTCGGCACGCGAACGACGAGACGTCGGATCTTTCCGACACCGAGGATTCCCGACTTGATAGCTTAAGTTCCTCTCCAGTTCATTTGAACGACGTTTCCGTGCAAGTGGAAACACATGATGTTTTTAGAGGTGTCAACTTCTCATCGGTGAGCGTTTCATCATGGCCGTACAATAGCAAAGACAAAATTGTAAATAAATCAAGGTTGGGATCTGAACGCCCAAACTCCTTTAAAGATTTTCATTTTGATAAATTTACTAAGAAAGAAGATGAAGACCCTTCACCAAACACCGGTCCCATTCGCTTTACAGATTTAAAAAAGATGAGGCCTGAGCCAAAGGTTCAGACGGTTGGGGATGAGCCCGAACTGCTCAATAAAAATAGATTTATGCGATATTTAGCAAATGAAAGTTATGTAAGCAATAAGGAGACATGATCCGCGTGAATATTTTCTGTTGTAATATTATGAAGGTTGTATCTGGAGAACGGCGAATAACATCAATATTTACTGAATGTATGCACGCTGGTAGTTCGAAGACCACCGATGAATTGCTACATTGATACTGGTAACAGTGTTTTTTGGAATGACCCTTTATAAGTAGGTTATTAAATATATTTACAATAAAACATTTACTGATCATTATTAGCACAACGCCGTGGCATTGGCGTTAGTTTTGCGCAATGACATGGTTGCACATGCAGTAACTGTCCTGGTCGACATTTCGTAGTTGCTTGTCCCTAAAACAAAAATAGAAATTAAACTGATATATATCCGAGACCTTCATAGCTGTCTACTACCATCCTAGAGAGTTTAAGCTTTGCGTCCATACTGTATAGGTAAAACGCGACAGACGTCGATTGAGCAAAGAAGAATTTTACGCTTTAGCGCAATAAAAGACATGTCATTGTAAAAATGAAATATACTGAAATTGACGTAAGAAAGGAAATATGAAGTCCAGAATTTAATTAAACGAAAATTTTGTAAAGCAAATCCGACTCTACAGAGCTCGAAATAGCGGGCTGCCAATGGCCAAAAGCAGGCCATATTTTAGAAATGGCAGGCAAAAACAAATTTGAACTTGAAGTCGAAAAAAAAGTGGCAGGTGAAATTCTATAGATATATTTCATTTCATTTGCTTACCACAACTCATATATACTAGATCATTTAGTTGACTAAATACGTTTATATTTGAAATGTTTGTCCAAGTTCACAGTACTGACAGTAGTAAAATAGACAAGTTTAAAAATAATAAAAATACATAGCATGAAAACATTGATTTATTTCACATGCCAAAAAATTTTAGACTGGGAGTCCATATTTTTCTCTACTCTGCCATTTGTCGTTTCCCTCAAACCTAAACTCCCCATTGGGAACGCACCGATCAAAGGAGAACAAGAGTTGCACGAGAGTTGATGAGAGTTGGCTGAATATTACCAGTCGATCAAACGAGCAAAAAGTCTCATAAACTCTCGTCAAAATCTAAACCAGCTCAAAGTCGATGACAGTGCATGCGAGTTGGCGGTGAAAGGCGAGCGAGAGTTTCAACTCTTACACCAACCCTCGTTTGAACGGGACTTAATTCTTACCGTGAATATTCTTTGATCTACTTTCTGACCCAAGAGTAGGGATTCTTCCCAGAAGAATAAGAACACCTTTTCTGTATCGAGGTAACATCTTGAAATAAAGCAGTGGAGTTAGTATCGGAGCCAGTAGAGAGCACGTTCCTACAATTGCACCCATTTTGTGATTGTATCCTGTACTCTTTGTCAGTAAACTGTGCAAGTTGTAGATCTGAAACAGAGGATGAATAGGTGTTAAACCCTCGGCCTGCGTATATTAGGACACAATTGTTGCGGTTTAGAATCATGATCCTCCCTAGCTTGATTTTTCCTGGTTAACTTAAGAAATACATGGAAACATTGTTCCGGAGACAACATCTTCCACGATTACGAAGCAAAAATATTTCCAGAAACAAATTCAGAAACTGAGAAATATATTCTGTTTCTTAGGTGTGATATTTGTTGGGGAAACAATGTTTTTTTAGTTTGCCTACCTTAATGGGAAGCATGATTGGAAGTAATATTTCAAATCCGACTATGAGGACTGGACTAGATCTCAAGTCCGCGCAAATTGATCCATACGATGATTTGACATCTCATACGAATAAATCACTACTTTATAAAGTGAGGTGAATTCATTTTGATCCAACCCAAGGACTGAATTAATTTTAACTTCACCAGGTATCCAGTATTATCATGTGACCAAAATAGAGTAATATGGTTGGCTAATTTATACTCATGAATTATTAATGAGTTTGAGATACAATGTTCCTGCTACAGTCCTTCCTATACCAGTCAGCAATGCTTTCATTGCAAATCAGTGACTTTTATTTGTCACATCTGTTGTGATTGGGAACTGCCATGTTCAATATTGATCTTTGTGAGGATTTCAACCTTTTTTAATCAAATTTTATTGGCCCCTGTACGGCCACATTGATTGGAAAAAGGAAAATGGCAGAGATGAAGACCTTTCGGTATACCAACTTACCAAAAATGGCAACCATGTTATATAATACAATACCACAACATAACCCATGACTGCACACAACTGTCTTGCTTGTAACATCCCCTGTGTCTCGCCACGACCTTTTTTACTCTTCATTACCCTCCTTTGGGAAGACATCATCGATTTCTGCCGCCGCCTAAAGCCTTTCGACGACACCACCATGGCTACATAGGATCCTAGGACAACCACAAAATGTAGCATGCCGATAGCTTCCACAAACACGCCAAACCCCAATCCAAATTGATAAGGCTGGTAGCGACAGTACACGTCTTTGTTTTCCGTTCGATTGTTCTTAATCGTTGCTGGAAGAGTGGCTATTATGGCGGAAGATACCCAAGCGGCTAGAATTAGCTTTCGCGTCAAGGATGACGTAAACTGGGTGTAATATTTTAGTGGCTGGAAGAGCAACGCGGCTTTTTCGATACTCATGAGCGTAACAGTACTGAGCGATGCCAATCTTAGCGCATAAGTTGTCCAAATAAAAGTGCCACAAAGCCATTGGGGCCACGGACTGATGACGAAATGAGCCTTAATGTTTAAAATCTGCAACGGCAGCAAAGCGTTGACAAAATCTGACCCGGCCAACGATAAAATTAGCAAGTCTACAACTTTTAGTTTCTTTTGAAGACGTATCGTTAGCAGTATCAGAAAATTCTCCGACAGGATTAAAAAGACTGCCAACTCTATTGTGAAGCCGAATGGTAGATTTATGCCAGGAACTGTTAGGCCTTCATCAGTGTTGTTCAGTGTTGAATTATTTTCCATTTTTGTCTTGATTTTTGATGATTTCAAACTTTATTTAATGTTCCTGTTAAAAATTAGCAAGAATAAGTAGAACAAATATTGTATTATGACAAGATCGGATGATAGTCCTGCTCTAAAAATAAACCAATATTGCCCGCATGGCAGATGTTTTTAATTCTTTGCACGTGCATCTTTTCATTAATTCTAGTAATGTATTATGATCACTGAATAGATTCAGGTTCATACCTAATTGTTTAAAGAGCCATTTTATATGTATATTACACATAAAAGAATCATTAATTCGACGGCCATTAATCCTTGCATGTCTATTTGAATTCAGCTGTCATGTCAATGGAGAAAATTATAAGTTCAAGAATCAAGTTTATATATGTTGAATAATATTATATACTTTTACTGTAAATACGACAAAATATCGTGGCGTCATTATTAGTTGTATTTTTTATTACCACAGTGAATTTCTTTTCGAATGAAAAGCTGGGCGATACGTCTCAAGCATTCTGGGACCGGTTGTTCAAAGCTCAGCTGCATGTTGCATGATGCAGACGAAAATGGCAATATATTTTTTTATTTTCTCAGAACTTTTAAGACTATATATAATACTCTTTTACCGTTTTCTCGAAAGGATTGAAATGTCCGCCATCTTCAATTTTTGTAGATATGCACGTCACAACAGGGGTCTCGGACAACCACTAATCATTTTGCACTCAAAACTATACTCTGTCTGCCCTTCGATATATCAAGATCACTCAAAACCTTTAAAACATCTGCCAATTAATATTTGGTCATTATTTGGTGCATATTATCTAAGCATTCTGTTTGGTCAATTAAATCAAAATTATGCTGGCAGACGTTGCGTCATAGGCATAGCTTATAATTATAGTGGCGTTGATTTATTTTCTGACACGATATTTTCGATTAAAATTTTCTTATAAATCTTCTCTTTTCCCGCTTCTGTTATATAAATATGTTCTTTTGACATTAAAGAAACTAATTTTATGAAATTTTTATAAACCAGCATTGCATATACTGCTTCAGCCTGTTAGCTACTGCATGAGCGGTAATGGTATATGCAATATCCATGCCGTTGTCAGCAAGTTTAATACATGCATCCTTCTGGAAAGTGTTCAGTCTTGGCATTATACATGCAGCCTCGTTTTCGTCATTGAGATATTGGGTTTAGCCCTTTTATCTCGTTGCAGGCGACACATTTATGAAATCGTGTACAGTTAAATATAGATAACCTATAAAGGACCTTTCCAAAAATCTTGATATTTACCCATATAAAGTCATGTCTGTCGATGGAAGTCTACATTTCTCATAGGCATAGCACAAATTTGCATGCGCGGATTTGATCAAATGTGCCGTTTCACCAAGTATTACGCTTATCACCTATAATTACATCTTAGCCTAGACCATTTTTAATTATCTTTACGGCCGAACAATTGTGATAATACTTTCTTAAACTGTGTTTATCCGAACCCACTCTGTCAACTTTCCCTGATGGAGGAAACCGACTGTTTTCACATGACAAGCTTTCGCCGGTATAGGGATGCAATTACCTGAAAAATACAAGGAGAATTTCGACGTTTCGAGCGAAGGCCCTTCTCCTTATATTTTTCAGGTAGTTGCAATGTTGCATCCCTATACCAACGAAAGCTTAGTACGTGTTATTATTGAATATTGGCACTACATACACTGCAGACACAGACAGTTCTTTGCGCATGAGCCCGTAGCGAGAATCGAACCCACGGAGGTGAAAGGCGCTTTATACTCTACGCAGGCTATATAGCTCAGTGAAGGAGCTCGAATTGCCTTCAGTTTTCTTATATATAGGTTGTGTGTAGGTTACTGTAGACGACACTGTACTTGGACGCCACATTTTCAATTTAAGTCGTACAGATATATTGAGAAAGGTCTTGAAATTATATTTGAGTTAAAAAATATTACTATTATACTAATAAATATTCCTCCAATTTCAATTTATGATATATAAATTAAATTTTCCGTTAAAAAGTTCATCGGACAAACCGCAAATTTCACTCTCCAAATAACACGTTCCTTTATTGTTTATATGAATTTATCCTTATATAAAATTCTTTCGGAAACCTCTTCAATTTAAAATGTTTTCCTTCCGGCGAGGATCCGACGTTTGTGCTATATCAGTAGTTGAACTTCAAAATGCAAGTAATTAATCTTAAGACAACAATATAATATGACCCGTGTGATTGAATCATGATTTCAGCGTACCGTGTTAATCTACCTTCCATTTCGTATTCAAAACCGCCTTGCAGCTATAGCAAGGAACATAAAATTGCAGTGAATAACACATGACTGAATCTTGTGTGTATTTCTGTAATAGAAATTCTTACCACATATCAAATATAAAACTCCGCCGTTTTGACGTTTGATTCCATAAGATAAGGCTTATATTTATTTTTCAAGTCAAAAACGTTTCTAACTGGCTGACTGAAATTGCTCAGCTGATGAGGTGTTTGCAGAAAATATTATTGATGAATGTATGTTCAGAATATTCAATAACCGGTTTTATTGTTTCACCTGCCTTTAAGCCCAGGAGAAATATATGATATTGTATAGGTCATGATAATTCTGTAATTTTGTAATAAAAAGTATTTGTTTAAAAAATCCCATGTAATCTATGACATTCTTTATCTGGGTTTTGTCCTCTTTCAAAGTTCGAGAATTTAGGACAACGGCTCACCCAAAAATGCATGTGTGTGTTTTCGGTATACTCAGATTACTCTTAAAAGCCGAAACGTTGACAAGGGGAAAATAGGTAATATTAGTTTAGGACATTTGATCATTGTGTAATATTTGTTTAAAATATCTCAAGCTGAGATCGTCGGCTTTAACTCAGTGGCTTTAACCATTTGGCAAACTTAATTATTAAGATTTCTCCAGACAATAGAAAATTAGTCAAATTTAAGTGTGATCATGTATGGCGGTTTTTCAGAACAAATTCCATGCTAAAGTCCTTGGTTTTTATTCCGTGTGGAGGACTGGTTCATTTCGATCAAAAAGACAGAATCCTCTATACCAAAACTGGGACTTTCTCCAGTGCGCTCAGGTTTCCTGCAATGGGAAAAGTTGAAAGGAGAAAATGAGCCAAATGAGTGTTTGGCAGTATTTATTTAGAAAGCTAAACTGTTTTTCTAGCTTCCTGTGCATGAAAAATTCCGTGGGCACTTAACTTTATTATTATAGACCTTTTTATAGCGACGTTAAATGCGGAAAAAAAAACACTAGAAACGTGTTTACGCAAGCGGTGAAATAAAAGTATAAGGTCAGGTCTCAGTCTAGGTTGTGATCTTTATCAGCTATATGATCGAGTGACTGAACAATAGATTGCGCAATCCAAGTATGTTTGAGAACTACCGCCGTTCGTCACATTCGAAGTGCGCGCGTCTATACTGCAAGATCCTGGTAATGAGATTCGCGCCAATTTAGTGACGTAAGCCAATCTCGTACGTAAGCTAATTGATTCTACTCAAATTTGATTGGACGAGCAGAATGATGGTGCAGTACTAAAGTGCAGTAAAATGTCTTGTAAATTTGTTCTTTTTGTTATCTTCTTTTTCTGTAAACAGCTGCCTCTTGTTATGATGAACAAAAATAAACCAGGTACAAGTCACAGATGGTTTTTCTGTCATTTCTAGTTTTGTTTTAAAGTTTCACTTTTTGATATCACATTCAATGCACCCTTCCAGAAAGTACTCAGTGTTGGTTATACAGAGCCTCGTTTTTTTATTGTGATCTTGGCTTTGAAGCCCTTATATAAGCCTGGTTCACATATGCCTGCGGTATGCCTGCGACTGCATCATTATGCCTCTACTTGCGGCCGAAATACCGGCAAAGTTGAGCTCAAGTCCACTTTCACGGCCTACCGCCGATGTAACTGAGGCACTGGCGGCAATCGGCGAACAAATGTTCACATGTTTACGTTTTAAAGCTACCACCAGTATCGTCGCCGGTACGTCGCAGGCATATATGTGGGCCAGGCTTTATTCTTGATACTGATGACGTCATTATGTAATGGTCCTTTAGATTATCTATTGTAACTGTATGATGTCGTAAATCAGTAACTTAATTGAACAGTAACAAAAAACCCTCGGTTAAATTTTAATATATTTTATTCTTGTTCTTTGCTTGCAGTATCAATGGTGTGGAATCATGTGGGCACGGGATGTTTCAAGTACGATTTCTACTACCTAGTTGCAGCCAAGAGCAGAGAAGATTGCTTGCAAATATGTCAAGATGATGTGCGATGTGCGCTCGTGGCTTACCGCAAAAACAAACATAAATGTGCCTTATGTACTGAAGGCTACAAACATAAAGCAAGCTGTGGTTATCGTGTCGAACTGATCGCTAAAGGTATAAAATGAAAAAGATTGCTAACTAAACTAATTTAATTTTGTAAATATCCTTGATGAATTAAACGAAATTTGAAAATCATTTGATGCTATAAACCAACCAAGATTGCCCTTATTCGATCCCTAGCAAGAACAATTTAGATCTAATAGAGCTATCCAGTGTGAACACACAGGATCAGTTGAGCTCATTTCAGTCAATTTTATCACATAGATTTGAATGAATGTGCCATTGGAGCTCATAATTGTGAAGAGAATGCGGTCTGCGTAAATACACCTGGAAGCTTTAAATGTCGCTGTAAGACTGGGTACTACAAAGAATCTGGACAACATTGTATTAAAGGTATACTGTCGTCTAAGTTCGTGCAGAGTTCGTGTGAACATACACGAAACGTGATTGGTTGAGGAAGAAGAATACACAACAGGCAACAGCATACTGTATGCTGCTGAAACAATGCACAATACTAATTATGATTGCTATTATCTTCATTATTTTCTATTTTTTTCATTTTTAATTTCAGAAAGAACTTTATAATCTAATGTCCTCTATTCTATTATATTCTATTCTATTTTAGTTCCTGTTGTGGAGTGGATAAGTTACAAAGATAGATGTCTTGAAGTGACCTCAACCTTTGCCGTGATTGAAATTCCAAATGTTGAGCAATGTAAACTAAAATGTCAGATTACTGTCCACTGTGCAATGGTAGAATATCAACCTAATAACAACAAATGCAAAATGGCGAAACATCGCAAGTTCAAGCCAGTTCCCTCCTGTAATTCCAGGACTGATCTGTTTGTGAAAGGTAAATGTTCTTCTTGTTTTCGGTAAATTTAAAGTTGTTTCTGTTGTTGTTGTTTGTTGTTTGTTGTTTGTTGTTTGTTGTTTGTTGTTTGTTGTTTGCTGTTTGTTGTTTGCTGTTTGCTGCTGCTGCTGTTGTTGTTGTTGTTGTTGTTGTTGTTGTTGTTGTTGTTGTTGTTGTTGTTGTTGTTGTTGTTGTTGTTGTTGTTGTTGTTGTTGTTGTTGTTGTTGTTGTTGTTGTTGTTGTTGTTGTTGTTGTTGTTGTTACTGTCGTTGTTGTTACTGTCGTTGTTGTTTTATAATTCTTGTCCCTATATTTCAGCCGTTATCGAATGTGACAACGAAGGCAAGGAATGCCCAAAGCATGCATATTGTCACGCGAAGGAAGGCAATCGCCTTTGTCGGTGTCGATTCGGATACACAGGCAATGGGAAAATCTGCCATGGTATGCCACTTCTAAAATACTTGATAAGTTAACAATTACATAACCGAGACGCATCTCAAAATTAGGGCTTGTTTAAATTTACTTCCACTAACTAGTAAGTATACGAAGTAATCTTTTAATATAAGCATAGTAAGCTTAATTAAACGTAGGACATTTTTATTTCTTAAGACGTGGACGAGTGCAGTAAGTACAGCAACTTATGCGGTCAGCATGCTAAATGTCACAACACTATTGGTAACTACAAGTGTGTTTGTTTACCGGGATACCATGGCGACGGACAGTTCTGCAGGAAAGGTACGCTGAGGTATTAATCCCAAGGTAATCGTACGTCATCATGATCTTCACCATCTTCACCATGATCATCATCACATCACTATCACCATCATCATTTTCTTGATATTCTCATCATTATCTTCACACGGCATCATCATCATCTACATATCATTGTAATCACCATCATTCCCATGGACCAATAGTATTGGGACACCAAGTTATATTTGATATACAGGGGTGGACATGTGTTCTTTGTCTAATTGTATTAAATATAATTTCTTTTCAAGACAAGCTGAAGAAAGAAGACATTGAGTTATTTGAGAAGAACCACAAACAAAACACTTTTCATACGATTATCAATCTTTTCAATAATTCAGGATCACATTGTTTTGCTGCCTCGAGTCAAGTGTTCACCTTATTGGCAATACTCATTGCAAGCTTTATTGTAAACCAATTTCAATAACGAAATTTGTCATTACTAATTGCATTGAAATATATATAAAGGAAGCTTAAAACTATTGTTCTTGTGTTATGGACTATGGTTTGTTATATTTCGCATGAATTACGTCACATATTAGAATAGTGTAAATTGAGTGAATAAAATATAAATTGTGTCAAATAATTTAAAAATGAAAATTAAAGCCCAGCAAATGACTTTCAGACTAGACATAACAAAAATATAGAATTTATTGGCTAAAGTTTCGTTTGAAACTATTTGCATATATAATACACGCTTGTAATATAATACACGCTTGTAAATAAGTTTAATTGCTCTGAAGCAACCTCGTTCCCAGGCTCTTTGCTCTTGTGGCTCTGAAGATGTTGTGAACAATACAACGAAACGTTAGCCAATAAATTTATATTTTTGTTATGTCTTGTCTTGTCTTGTCTTGTCTTGTCTTGTCTTGTCTTGTCTTGTCTTGTCTTGTCTTGTCTTGTCTTGTCTTGTCTGAAAGTCATTTGCTGCAGGGCTTTAATTTTGATTTTTAAGTTACGCTTTCCACCCGGTGTATCAATCGCTACTATGTCAAATAAGTTCAAATTTAATAATAGGAATCTACAGCTTTATTATTGAAAGCATCAAATGTTCAGTAAAATGGTGCCAGTCCTATCCAATATTTAATTGGCGCAAATTACATGATGTAACTAATTAGCTTGATTAATTGCTCTTAATTGCATCTCAATGGAATGAGCCAGTAAGCATGATTATTGAACAAAAATGTCGAAGACTTTAATAATCCTAGGATTTCTATTCTTGGCACTTTCTTTATGTCTTGAACGAAATTCTGTGGAATCAAGGAGATACGGTAAGTTCAGAATTTGAAAAGCTGTTCCAAAAGTAAGCCAGGAAAAAATGCGATCTCGTGATCCCGGTTGAGAAACATTTCCAATTATATTCACACATACTTCACGAGAAAATCGCTTAACTGATGAACGTAAGGGGCAATGGATGGGTTAATTTTGACACCGATCCTTTAAGGAACCATATTGACTACTAGTATTTGAGATTGTGAAGGGACGTTCAATCTTCACATTTAAGATTATTCTGGAATGTAAGTACTGTGGTAAAATAAAAAGCATTGGCGGGGCAAAATTCAGTTTCGGACATTTGCTAACATTGAACAGGTAGGTATTGGTAGCGATCCAAAACTAGTAGCCCGATTGCGAGGAAGAAAATAGATCTAGATCCTGCAATCAGACTCTAACTTGTCTACAACTCAGGCATATATTGACTGCTGTATTGTAGCCCAGACTTTTTGAAAGTCTGGGGCTGGTTATTCAAAGCTCGCTGGATTATCCCAGGGTTAAAATTTAGCCCGCTGCTTTGGATTGGGTACATCTGGGCATTTGACATTTGTTTCTTTCGAAACTTTGAAAAATAAAACTTCTATTATCCAGTCAAGATTTGCGGGAAAATATCTCAATGTTTACAAACACGCAATATCGTACAACCAGCCCTGCATCTGGATAAAATCAATAAAAGTTGTGAGCTGGTCGATATCGAGAAAGAATTAACTTTGTTCCTTCTTTCTTCAGATATCGTTGTTAGTTGGAAAAAACATCCACCAAAATGCTATCACCTTGTCTCGTACCGTATCGTATCAGATACCCGTTCGCCTGCTGACTGCCAACGTGTTTGCGCTAAAGAAAAAAGATGTCGTACATTTCACCAGTATTGGACTTCGTATTGCTATTTATCAAACAATCGGTTTTATGAAATTGGAATTGTTGGATGTGTACGAAAAATTATTATTTACGAGAAAGGTATGTGATTCCAGGAAAAACTACTTTAAAGAACTAACCCTTCGAAAAACTAATCCTTGTATCCATGATTGGACATACAATTGTATCATTAAAATTTTGTCTGAATCGCATGTGAGGGAGGCGAGTGCTTCTGGTTGGATACGGCGTCAACCACACCCGGCCCCACCCCTGTTGGGAGGTTGGAACAAATATTGGATCGAGGTTAAACGTTTGCTACACCCTCTCTCGCACCCCCTCCGGTTGCTTACGGTTAGCCTTAGATGCACGTTCATTTGAAAACGTGTCTTCTATTTAATATTTATTCTTCACCATGTTTTTGTACAGTGCTAAAGAAGGTGTTTCGAACTAAACCGCCGACAACAACAATGGTCACAACTACGATTCCAACTACCGTCTCAACTTCGCCACTAATCATTGGTATGATACAACGTCATTATTCTTAAAAGCTTAAATTGTGCCCAAGCAGAACTGCTAAGTCTCAAGTTTTCAGGCAGAGCTGCTAAGTCTCACGTTACATAAAAAAGATCTTTGTAACTAGCCTATGGAGTTTGCCTGTCTTCAAGGCCATCATAAATTATATTGATAGACTATGCAGATACAGTTTAATGAATTTATCGTATATTATCTATTTTTTGTTTCTCGGTATTATGATTCATCATGAATCTCTACAAAGTATAATCTATCTATACTCAGTATTTTCCATCGACTATCGTCAATCATGGAGTTATCTATAAATGTAACTGATTAAAAACAATTTACCCACAAATTTCAGGTCCCACTCCAAAATGGATGCAAAACGAGGAAGACTGTTTGGAACTCGAGTCATCATACAGTGAATTCAAAATGAAAAACGAAGCTGAATGTAAACTGAAATGCTATCTTGACGAAAAATGTCTTGTGGTTGAAATAAGACCTGACCATTTCATTTGCAAACTATCAAACAAGTGGCGTTTCAAAAAAGTGAAATTATGCAACCATTGGGGTAAAATTTTTCTTAAAGGTAATTCTTTTACTGATTTCGATAACAGAAAATTTTGTTTTGGAAAATTCGTGGTGGTAGCAGAATTAATGTAACCTTTAAGAACCTTTCTTCATTATCTATTGGATCATTTAGAATTTGGAATTGTCTTCCAAAAAGAACAACTTGTTTAAGTACATTTAAGAGATTATAATTTATTTAACTT
>CACRXK020009336.1:0-19295 GCA_902702795.2 Paramuricea clavata
TTTTTATACTGTACATCAATAATTAAAAATTCCTAGTATTGAATTCTCTAGAGTCTATAATTGTTCCTATTAAAATTTGATAAAAGTGCCTATAGAATTCCGTGGAGCCTAATTGTTCCCATTAAAAATTAACAATTCAAATTAAAATTAAAATCAAGGGTCCTAAATTGTTATTGTTCTCCAGCCATGCAACCGTTCATGATGTTATGCGATTTCTTTTGTATTTCGAATGCTTCAATGCATTTCCTTTCGTCGGCGAATTTGATATTTGAATGTAAGATTCTCCAAGTTATATCATTATGGTTCGGTGCATGTCCTGTTTCTTTATGTGATTCCAAGTGCTTATAGACTGTTTGTTTCTCCATTGTCAAATGTTCCTTAATGCGTGATCCTATATATATATATATTGCTTTGTAATATATATATATATATTGCTTTGTGGAAACGTAACGTATATTGATTATTTCCTTTCACATGTAAAATGCACTTGAATAAAATAGTCGAGAGTTAGCTGCAGTAGAATACTAAAGTGGTTGCAACTTATTTAATCTAACTAATCTTTAACCTTTGTAAAGTAAATAATATATTATTATAGCACTGATGAAGATCCGGGCTTACGAGTTACGGATCGAACGTTTGCAAGAAAATCTACGCATGTGTTTTCCACAAACCAAAATATAGATTGTATTATCGAAAATATTTTAAAGAACTTAAGAAGATAATTAGTATAGATTGAACGAAATATGCGAATTCGTGTTGAAAAGCTCTTTATAATATTTGCGTGCACGATGCAACGAACTTTGCTGGCTGTTTACATTTTTTCCGTGTCATGACCATGTATATAGTACTTGTAAGTGGTGAATTACCTATTAACTCTGCCCCCAGTTTCGCCACCCCTGCAAAAAATTAATGTGAAAAATCCTGCAGAGATGCTTATTGGTCAGTTTTGAGTGGACAATGCGGAAACTACTCAAGACAAAGGAGAACGATTATCTTTAAATAAAGAGCACTTTTATGTGGTATTCAATTGAGGTCCAAATCTTTGATGAAAAATTCTACTTGAGGTTAATAAACAGACGACATTCATGCAGCTTACATCGTTTCACATTAATATCTGTCGTATGGGAATTGATATCCTGTTTTGAGTGTATATACATTCGATCCCATATTTCTGTGGTCCGAACGCTGTTACGTTTAACAAAGAGGACAAATGTTTTAGTAAGTGATATTCGACCTCATTTGGAGATCACTGAACAACAAGCAATTATATCAATATATATATATCACTAACTCGGCGAAAACGGATTGCCAAAGCTGAGATTCATACTGTTTTCATCACGTCGTAAATATAATGTTAAAAATGTTGATGGTATCTAACCCTATATATATATATATATATATATATATATATATATATATATATATATATATATATATATATATATATATATATATATATATATATATATATATATATATATAGATAGATAGATAGATAGATAGATAGATAAAGATAAAATAAACCTGGTTTACTTCATAAGATTTATTCACTACAAACTTGTTTCGTATGACAAGCAATGCTTGCCACACTCATCAGGTGAATTTAAATGTCCTGATGAGTGTGGCAAGCATTGCTTGTCATACGAAACAAGTTTGTAGTGAATAAATCTTATGAAGTAAACCAGGTTTATTTTATCTTTATCTATATTAGCTCTATACTTCGGTATATCGAGCACTCTACTCATATATGATTCTAAATACATATTTGGTATATATATATATATATATATATATATATATATATATATATATATATATATATATATATATATATATATATATATATATATATATATATATATATATATATATATATATATATGAAACTTTGTAGCTTACTAATATGAGGCACAAGAAATAGCATCTTTCACATTGTATACTATTTTCACCTTGTCTCAGCGAGTTCCCTGTCTTAAATCTAGACTACACCAATGTTAAAAATAATTTTCCAGAAATCTTAAAATCTAAAATATCTCTTGGGGGACCATCAATAGAATGAATGATTGAAGAATGTAATACTATAAAAATACATTATGCTGCCACAAACTATATTTGAATTCATGGTGTGCGAATTGGCGCCAAAAATATTATGTAGTAACGTTGATTTTGAACACAAATTCAGACGATCTTTGGCTGCATGATTAATCTAAAATTATACAAATTTTATGTTAATTTAGCTCAGAACAGTGGTTTAAATTTACCAACAAATGGAACAGCGTATGAACAATTACACTCAAACACGCAAGAGGAAAAGCACTTTGATGCCACCGTCAACTGACAAAATCTAAACTTTCCAGATGGAAATATTTTACCCATCACCATTATTTCAGCTTATATATAACGACAAGTGAAACAGAGCATGGATATATATGTTCGATGCAATGTTTATTTAGTTATGCAACATGTGAAATTACTTGATTACAATGACAGCACTGAACAAAACGCTATCCTCTTTTTTAGGGATGTTGCGAACTCTGATATACCTCACGACCTACGCATTCCTTACTTCACGCCAAACCTGTCACAAATCATCCTACCACACGACAAGGATGCGAACATGAGGGCCAGTTTTATTCTCCCGGGGAGAGATTCGACGAAGGGAATAACGGCCAAGGATGGTGTTATGGTTTATATTGTGGCCATGATGGCTTTGTAGTTGCGTGGGATAATTTCAACTGTACTTCCCGTCTTACCACACCAAAAATAACCACACCAGAACCAACTACACCAAAAACAACCAGACCAAAAACCACCACACCAAAATCTACCACACCACTTACTACCTTCTCACCACCTACAACCACTCCACGACCTCTGGGGTGTGAATATGAGGGCCAGTTGTATTCTCCCGGGGAGAGGTTCGGTGAAGGAAATGATGGCCAAGGATGGTGTTATGGTTCATATTGCACCGAGGATGGTTCTATAATTGTTTGGGATAATTTCAACTGCCATTCTACTACCTCTTCCATGCCTGACACTACTACTTATTTTACCACACGAAAGATTACAACACCATCTAATACGACTTCAAAGAATACCATACTGCCTACCACCTTACTACTTTCTACTGTTTTCAGCTTCTTTATGGCGTTGACCAGTGCATACTGAAATGTTTGTGATTGACATTGGTGGAAGGGTGCACCCCCTCCCCTCTGAAGGATATGCTGCATCCTCTCTATTAGATGAGCCTGGATCCACCCCTGGAAAAACTTTTTCATTCTAGTCTAAAATGTATTCGTTGTAGTAAATATGGTTGAGTATACTGTATCATTAATTATTAGTTGTATTTTCGAATACAACTGTTATTTTATGTTTCTCAACTGCTAGATGTATTTAGAGATAAACTACACAGTGAAGTAAAATGAATTACTGATTTTGAGTGTTATACACCTACGCAATTTTAGATTTTGACCATGTACTCATAATGTATACGATAATTTATAGCTTCGATGACGGATTTTGAACACTTTTCATCGAAATTACACGATCCAATAAAATATTTCTCAATAAAACAGTTTTTTAATGTTCCGGATTACTGGTGAAACTTAAAAATTGGCAAGTCTGCTGGTCCATTCAGCATACTTATTTTTATGCATTTTTCTGTTTCTCAATACTGTTCTCTCTGAGTCTTTAGAAACTTTGTTAAATTCTTCCTTGAAACAGGAATAGTTAATTCCAACGCCGTCCTGCCTTGAAAATTATCAACCAATTTCCCCTCTTTCTACTTTTAACAAACTTTTAGAAAGCTGTCTGTAACAGCTTACTAGATTTCCTTAAGACAAAAGTCTACTATGATAAGCCATTTGGCTTTCGTGCGATTATATATAATTAAATGAGATGAAATCTAAAGAGCTATGGACGAGTGATACTCATGTAGAATTTTGTTAGATATCAGAAGTGTTTGATACAATAAATCGTAAATGGTAGAATTATTATATGGATGAATAGCTAACAATTAGTGGTTCATCTCATATACGTTTGTGATAGACAACAATTAATTATACGAATAGTTCATTGCAATACTCAATAGGAATTTGTCAAAATTCTGTAAGGGCCATGGAAACACGTGGAACGTTAGCACACGTAAAACTGTAAACAAATACTGTAGTTGAATAGTTCGTATACCATCTCGCACGCATAAATTATAACTCAAGAGCTTTTTATAATAGCATGAACTCCCGTAGTTCGTTCAGTTCGCTAATTATCGTATTTAATAGTTTTGCCAATTCATAATAGTTTTAAATAGGATGAACACAAAGAAAAAATGCAGTCTTCTCCGCAGGCAATTCAGTGGAAAACAGGACGAAATTTACGCAATGTTAAAACCCTCATGATCCCCTGTATTGCGTAATTCTGCATTGCATGGCCACCGAGTTGTCTGTGGAAGAGACTAGAAAAAAATGTTTGCTCAATAATTTTGTCGCAAATTGGTGACCTTATATACATCCAGGTCATTGTTATAGCCCCCTTCAGCAAATAGAGATGTTTTGTATCCATGCACTATCATCTATTACAACTAAAACAAATGATAGAATTATTGACTCACAATATTATCCAAACTGATGAAACCAAGCGAAAATGAGGAACACCATACATCACATTTCATACTTGAATAAGGATTGAAAACAACTTTCAGGTCGGAATGTTTTCTTGCTGGGACAATCTGTGAAGAACACAAAAGAAAAACAAAGTGCAGGACAAAACATTATATGAGAAGGTAATAATTTGTAAATCCAATACACCAAATGATACCGTTACAGATAGGGTGCCCTAGATGTTCAGCATAAAAATCTCCACTCGTTCGTTCAGCCGAAAACTGGTTATCAACTTTTTTTCGTCAATAATTTTTGTCGCAAAATTAATTTCAACCATGGTAACCACTAGCGCGTATATACCGGTGTATACCGGTATGATGACGACGATATACCGGTATTTGCAAGATCGAGTCTTTATAGTAGCACTGCCACGTCATAGAAAAATTCTAGAAGACTAACTGCCGTTTGGTCGAGAAAGTTCCCATGATTTTTATGTCACTAAACGACAGCTTACCTGCTGAGATTGTTTAATACTGAAAGGTACGTTTTCCAGTCTACCAATATGTTGACGGACATCTATAGTAATAAGAGGAACACCACTGTCCTGTCTAGCAGGTACCACTTCATTGCCTTGTATTATCTTCGGGTGAGGATCACCAATATCAATAATAAGATCAATCAATTGATCATCATCCTCATCGATATTGTACACTTCCCAATCAAGACGAATATCTATAAGTAAACAGGTAACACAACAATTTGTTTGTTTGTTTGTTTGTTTGTTTGTTTGTTTGTTTGTTTGTTTGTTTGTTTGTTTGTTTGTTTGTTTGTTTGTTTGTTTGTTTGTTTGTTTGTTTGTTTGCTTGTTTATAGGTAAGTTTGTTTGCTTGCTCTTTGTTCGCAGTGTGAAAACGTAGCGTTAAAATATATTCCAGGAAGAGAATATACAAAACGTGCTACCCAATTTCTGTCGTTAGACCCCTTTCTGGCCACCTGCCTTAGACGACAATGCGAAAAAATCATAATGTACTAACCACAAGGACTTGTATTATTGACACGAAGAACGCGTTCAACAGGTGGAGCACCAGAGACATGAGAACCAAACCTGGTAGGAAACACAAAACTGAATGTAATATAGTTACTGGTGATAGACAATACATGCTGTCTTAGTATGCAAATTGTTGAATTCATAATTTTGCAAAGTATAAATAATTAAAATTAAATACTTTATCACCATTATACCCAATCAAAGATCCAGAATGTAATGAAATTATGCCGCGCTGGCAAGCCATGCGGCAGAAGGTTGCCAGGTTGGCTTGACTGGGGGACTTGAGTACTTAATTGACAAACTCTAGGGGAGGAGCGGGCGCGTGCTCTCCCAGAAAGTTTTGGAATCTAGAGTTTTTGAAATGGTATTTCCTGCGTTTTGGGTAAAAAATTGACAGGCAGAAACCACGTCATCTTGTTCCTTTGGCATTTCAGGCACCGAAAAGTTTGAAACCTTCATAAGTTTTCTCATTCGAATTTATTTCTATTCTATTCTTGGCGCTACCGTCGCCTATGTGACAGGCTATTCGACAATTAAGCTGCCCTGCTGACTAACTGCTTGTCAGTATTGAATAAGGTATTACCTAACCACTGGAGATATTTCCTTCGACATTTGAAAGTTAAGAGGACATCCTTTTACATTCAAAAATATTGGAATAAGTTTGTCCTGTAGTCCATCAACCTACAAATGAAATATTACCGACATAAAGTAAAACAAAAGGAGAGCATACGCTCTTTCCTCATCCGAAACGCATACTGAGCTTATACTGAAATAATACCATATAACTATATACGAAATATATTTAGCACATACACTCCGAAGACCTATTGTCCAGCTGAAAATTACCCTATCCATATACGTGCTCAGTGCGGCTTCGTTACATCACACACGCCAAAAAGTTCTTTTTTACCAAAAAAATAGATCTCAATAATCGAGAACTATTTTCTTGGTTTGAAGGTTGCTATTCATGGTTGGTTTGAAGGTTGCTATTCATGGTTGGTTTGAAGGTTGCTATTCATGGTTGGTTTGAAGGTTGCTATTCATGGTTGGTTCGAAGGTTGCTATTCATGGTTGGTTTGAAGGTTGTTATTCATGGTTGGTTTGAAAGTTGCTATTCATGGTTGGTTTGAAGGTTGCTATTCATGGTTGGTTTGAAGGTTGCTATTCATGGTTGGTTTGAAGGTTGCTCTTCATGGTTGGTTTGAAGGTTGCTCTTCATGGTTGGTTTGAAGGTTGCTATTCATGGTTGGTTTGAAGGTTGCTATTCATGGTTGGTTTGAAGGTTGCTATTCATGGTTGGTTTGAAGGTTGCTATTCATGGTTGGTTTGAAGGTTGCTCTTCATGGTTGGTTTGAAGGTTGCTATTCATGGTTGGTTTGAAGGTTGCTATTCATGGTTGGTTTGAAGGTTGCTATTCATGGTTGGTTTGAAGGTTGCTATTCATGGTTGGTTTGAAGGTTGCTATTCATGGTTGGTTTGAAGGTTGCTATTCATCGTTGGTTTGAAGGTTGTTATTCATGGTTGGTTTGAAGGTTGCTATTCATGGTTGGTTTGAAGATTGCTTTTCATCGTTGGTTTGAAAGTTGTTATTCATGGTTGGTTTGAAGGTTATTATTATTCATGGTTGGTTTGAAAGTTGCTATTCATGGTTGGTTTGAAAGTTGCTATTCATGGTTGGTTTGAAAGTTATTATTCATAGTTGGTTTGAAGGTTGCTACAATATTTATGGTTGGTTTGAAGATTGCTATTGGTTGATTTGACAAAAATACAATACGCCCATGACAAACGACCAGTTTTTGTATAAACCTAGATATAATGAATTTCATACAGTCTCCAAACCATGAATTCTGAAAGAGTATCATTTAAATAAAACGATTTGATTTCTACGTGAAATTTGCACTTCTTAATGAGCTCTGTTGTCAGTCACGTCTTTCATTGAAAAGTTCTCAGGATAGTGGGGAGGGTATATATTGTTACATTTGGATAAGTAGAGAACAAAAACATTTTCACACAGAGTAAGATAATGATATCACTACATTTCTGCATACCTTGCAGATGAGGTGATCTGAATATTCTCCCCACATATCAGTGTAAGCTGTCACTTCAATAATACGTTCTTGAAAAGGAAGCAGTTCACCACAAGATGGTCGACAGACAAACGCTGCACCACGACCATCTCGTAGCAGAGAACGACAAAAATCTAAACAAAATAAAGAACAACACAATTCAATTCCATTCCATTGATATTCTTCATTAAACTTTGTTTATAGTGTAAACAGTTTTGAACAAACAACAATTATTTTTTAAATTAATGTGTTGGGACAGATGCCGCAAATATCCACTATTTTAACAAAAAATATCGGACCACAGGGCCATTGGTCCCAGAAAATGTTTTGAGCTTCCAGGAAATATTTCCCCGAGAAAGAAAAAAAGATAATTGTAATAATTTAGACAAAAGGAGAAATTCAGAGGAAAAATTCTAACCAATAAATTTCCCCAACATATGACCGCAGAAATGCAACTATAAGTGCATCCATCTTAATAGTACAATTGTGTGTAAATCTATAGTATGTTGTATGGCAAATGAAAATTTTGTGCCCCCCAGTGCTTCCCTTTTTTGGCATCTGTAAATTTGCCTAAAGATCAGACCCCTGATGCATGTTATCTAATAAATTACTTTCATTAAGATTCTCAGTGCACTAAAATTATTTTTTCTGTTAAAATATAGCATGACATTCAGTTTGACAACTTGTTAGTGTTACACAGTTATAGCGCCCGAGTGTCGCTACTTGATTACTCGCATAAAATGTTTCAATGTTATCTTGCGGTCCCAGAAAGTAAAATATTTTTCCATTCCTGAGATCAACTGCCGATATAAAACATCAAGTGTCCAAACAACAAGATTTTACTGAAGTGGAACAAGAGCTAACCAAGCAACGGCGCGTCAGTCCGGGGTGAGGGCACCTCTTCCGCTCGGTTATTAATATCCAGGAAAAGGACAGCAAGCGGATTCAAAAGTTGAGTCTTACCTGCTTGTGCCTTTGTTGGCGTCTTACTTAAAGGATCAGCAATGTTTGGACTTCTCGCTAATATGCTATTTCCTCTAAAGAGAAACGAGTTGGTTTGAGGCAACGGGAAAAGTCCACACATGTCAAAGTTGAAGTCGAAGTTAAAAATTATATTGATTACACGTGTTGATGTCATGAAATTTAATTAACCATTGAATACCAGCACTCTCTCCGCTTGACGAGTAAAATCGTCTGGAGTTAGACAAGGTACAAAATAATAAAGTAGGGCGTATTGGGGCGCAATGCAACTTAATGGGTAAAAGAACGGTTATATCAAATTTGAAAGGATGACATACGTTTACTTATCAAGAAATCTATTAAATCAAAATGCATGCATCTTCAAAATCTATTCCTTTTTTACTTCAATTTCCTTCAAACAATAACTAAGGTTTAATTTTAATGCGGACACGGACCTTTTAATATGTTCCAGTTTACAATATTAAGGAAGCATAGACAATTAAGTGTTACAAACCGTTTCTGCGGCACATTCATATACTGTGATCAATTATAATGGGGAATGCTTAGCTGAAGTTTAGGAAACAAAAATGCTTCGGTAAGATGATTTCACAAACAATTAAGATGAGCGCGTGGCCTAATGTCCGCATATCCAGTGTGATAACACTATTTCTAAATATGAAGTACGTAATAAATTTGGACGAAAAGTGAAAATGTTAGACAAGCAATGTTAGATATAATACAGTACAGTGTGTGTTCAGCTGATTTTGTGATCATATGTTAAAAAACCTTTAGTGCTAAACATACCGAATATTTCGCTTTCCAGAACCTTCTAGAAGAAACACAAACAATAAAACAATTTTTATACATTGGCAATGAAAGGAAGAACCACATAACACCACATACAAGTGGGTTATATAAACGTCTCCTAAATACTATAGGAATTATTTATAACGTCATGTAACTACTCATCCAACTACCTTGAACATCCTGTAAATACTATATATAATGAGAAAACACCGCTTTCGGTCTGTCTTGTTATGATTATGTCAACTTACCTGTTGGTGGAGTAGGTGTTCTAGCAGCACAAAAATATTCCACTGCAACGTTGAACTTTGTAGCTATTGCAGTTTTATTAGTGAGGATTACCAAAGCTTTTGGCGTTTCACCAAGACCAGTCTTTCCGTAGTTTAAACTAAGCTGGTTTTCATCTACCTCTTTTGGAATATCTCTGTAAAATAAAGTAAAGTATCAATGTTGAGACGTTAAGCCGTCTTTATTTACACTGTAAACCTTTGCCTATAGCCCGAATCTTGCTATGTTAGCCTACACTTTGTAAACAAACACTAGCCTAGCGGGGATTGGCCCAGATTTGTAGGCGTAGATCAGGGCTAGGCCCACTGGGATCGTTGGCCTTAATTGGTCTACATGGCCAAAGTGTATTACAATTACCTTGGCCCGGCCTGCATGGGATAGACTACACAAACGAGAGCGTTCACCAACTCTTCTGACGAAGGGCCTTTCAGTTTCAACAATATATGACGGTAGTTATACAGCGACCAACGCTAGCTGAAGCCCAAATTTTTCAATCTTAAAGATTCTTGTCAAATTTACAAGTTTTCCTCGGAGTGGCAGGTAAACACCATACTTTACAGTCAATTCATACTCACATTTGATCTTCTGTGTGAACAGTTTCAGTTCTAAACGTAACCTCCAAGCCACGCACTGTTCCAGAAAATGATAAATATATGAACTTCTCCATTCCCTGTGCTTCACATACAGCAACTATATTATTTAAAGGACCTTCCCTTGATCCAGTAAATGAAACAGTAAAAATCTTCCGTTCTCGTGGTCCAATAGTACAACTACTGGGTTGGAATTTCACTGAACAGAATTGTGAATCTTCTCCAAGACACTAGTAAATTAAAAAAAAATTGCTCTTCGTATATTATTTTCCTACAGTTTTATTTAGGAATCTCCAAGAAACGTCTTGCTTACCACTCATGCATGGACATGTAATTCCTATTAATACCTGTGCCAAGATGCAATTCCTATTATTCGAATGCATGATCGTTCAATAAATTTGGTTTTGTATCGTCGAGACTAACGATCACCGAGTTTGTGTCGTGAAATAGAAATAAACATCTCCATTTTAAAATTGTAAAAAATGTAGCAAAGCAAAAAGACTACAAATTCTTGACTGCATGAGCATTTGATGATATACCTGTTTCCAGGAGATATTGGAAGACAACAAGGTTTTGTTCTCCAACACAATTTCCTTCACAACTGGCACATCAACATACACTTCTTCCAAGACAACGTTCGAGGACAGAATACATATTTCTGGGTTTTGAACCTCGGCCGTCGCTCGTATGTAACTAAGTTGGAAAGAAATGCTAGAAGTTATTGGAAAAGTATAAGGATTACGTAAAAAACAACAAAAAATTGAATGTATGCTCAGACATTGTGATAAAAGAAGCTCAAAGCTATCCAATATTTCCACAATCCTCCTTAGGAAATAAAACTTTAAACCTTGGTGGATTTCCCAGTACATCACATTGGAGCACACTTCTGACTCTTCTGCAGGTCAAAGGCGTGAAAACTACACGAACATCAACTTTTTGAAACGCTCCAAGTTCTCCATTCTGTGGACTAAATTGAAATTCCGAAGGCATTTCTTTGTATCCCTAAAAATAGGCAGGTTTTATATGTACAAGATAGGTTTTATATGTAAAATACGCAGGTTTTTTATGTACAAGATAGCCAATGAATAGATTTAAATATAAGGTTAACATATGTTCTGTGCGTGGATTTGTCGAAACACCTAGCCTGCTTGAGTGTATTTCTGACTGACCTGCTTGATTTCTATTCTTGTAAATTGATCGCTTTAATTAAGTTGGAATTTGAATAATTGTGATGCTGTGCTTTTTGAATGATAGAAGTTGTAACTTGTACTTTGAAAGATCGTTGTATCCTTTAATTATGTATGTGTGTAGTATTTATGTGTTGGATATGGTTCACTAAACTCGCATAATATTTCTCTGGGACGACAATTTCTTTTCATATTTGTACGAATATTGTAGTAATTTGTTGTTAGAAAAACAGGAGAGTGGTTCACCCCAAGATCTAAATAAGTACAAGGAGCAAAATGTCAGCAAAATAAATATTTTGTTTTCAATGCTGAGCTCATTTCCCTTGATTAACCCCAAAAATATAAACTAAAACGCTTGCAAATAGCTCTATGTTTCTTGTTTCTTAATTTACGTGTTGTAGTCCTCTCCATATTTGCCATATATCACGTTTTAATGCTTTGGTTGTTTACATCTTCCAACTGCTGGACCACTATCCCCCAGAGAAAACGGACGGGACGGGGGCTTAATTTGCTAAGGGCGTTTTGTCTCAGGGCTATAAACCCGAATATTAGCTACCTCCTGAATACAAAATATTACATATTATAGAACTAACCTTGTCAATATTGATGAGATTATAAGGCAAAGCTTCTTTAAGGCACCAAACGGCAGCAACTTCAGAGAGATTTGTTATCGTTATAGTTTGAACAGCCGAACAGGAAAATCTCACTAAACCAAAATCAATATCTGCATTTTCTACTCTCACAAAAGGACCCTGAAAGTCATCAGAAGAACAAGAAACAATTATTGGATAAAGCTGAGCATGATATCAACACTTATCCAGACAATTACCTCGAAGTTTGCTTTCACGTGGACGTATATGGGTTCTGTTGAATAATTCACGTGACATTTCACTGTTGACGCAAAGTTCCCAGCTTGTGTCCCGCATAGATTTAATTCCATGCTTTCTTCTTGGTCAATATCTATGGCAGATACAAACAAGTGTTAAAATAAGAATTCTACATATTTTTAAACATCAATGCCTTATTGCAAGTGCAGTGAGACAACACAACCAATTCCCCTAACGTGAAAACGTGCTAAAATATAAATAGAAGGCCCTAGATCCAGGTTGACAACGAACAATACTCAGTAGTGTTCACAAGCGAGGGTCTTTGGGCAGGGTTCGTAGTCTCCAAGGCCAAAAATATTCAAAGACTTTCAAAGATTTTTTCTGCCTATTTTCAAAGACCTTTGAGAGCAATCAGCTGTCGAAAAATTGCGAGTGTATAAGCACCATTTTTGCCCAGTAATCAGTCCCGCCACATCATATCTAAAAATGTACCTTTTCGTCGATATTTGCGAAAACCTTGCTTGCTCTTCAATCAATCTATTTTATTAGCTAGGAAATTGTATAATCAAATACTCACTAAAGAATTAATTTTAAAGTCTTTTAATTATTAAAGACTTTCTTCACTTTTTCACACAATTCAAAGACTTTTCAAAGACCTTAAAGACCTGCATTCAAATTTAAAGACTTTCAAGGATTTCAAAGACCGCTACGAAGCCTGTTTGAGCCTAGCCTGCAAACTCGCAGCCGCTGCGAGCTGTTTCTCGACTATTAAAGATGGCGTTGATTGATGGATTGTATTGGGTGCTAATGCGTCCTACTCTATTATTTTACTCAGTCTAATGCTAGACGATTTTAATCGCCAAGGGGAGAGTGCCGGCGCTCAATGGGTTAAACATGCCTGCATGTAGATCAGAGATTGCGTGCGTTGCAAGTTTCGAGAACAAATGTCTCGTGTAACACTACCTACAGTAACATAGCCGTAGTGAACACGTTCGATGGCTTAATGGTCGACATTTGTGAAATTATGATAACGTGTTTGTGTGCAGTAATGGTTTGTGAATGTTGTCCCCGGAGTGAGGAATTGGCTTTTCTTTATTTACCCGGGGGTGGGGAATTGACAGTTCAGAAATAAAAAATCTGCAAATCCCGGGTGTGGGTTGTAATAGGAACATGTATAATACTATGCATAATACCATAGATTAAGTATGGACAGATGTATAACTTCAGTAAAAAAGTTGTCCCATGGTCGCCATCTTCCTAGCAAGTGTCGCTCGCGTGATTATTCGTCATTTGGTAATACGTCATTGCTTTCAAAAATGCTTTCAACACCTTTTCTACAACAAGTACAACAACTTTACAACACTTTTTTACAACAACTTTAGACATTCAACAAATGATGGTCTTGACTGTTTAATCAATAAATTTCGATCCAAAAAAGCAGCAATAAAATCCAAAAGTTCGTGTTTTTCAGGACGCCATTTTGCTAGCAAGTGTCATGGCGTGAGCATGACGTGTACATCTAGGGAAATTTGAGGACACGTAGTCCTATTAAGTTACACATCAGGGGTCGGTTGTATAAAACTCTTATCACTTTTTTATAATCACTATTTTGTAGTTAAATAGTGTAATACTCTCAAATACGCGCTTTTAATTGGATGACGTTTGCACTAACTATAGTTAACTTTAATAACATTTTTATACAACCGGCCCCTGGTATATACTTAATCTGTGATAATATACTCTGGCTTACCAAGGTAACCTGACTTGGGCTGGATATCAATCACAGGTGATTTTTCCCATTCATACCATGTTTTTGATACACTATTATTCTTTATCTACAAAATAGGGATGACAGAAGATAATTTTTTAAGTTGAATTAACAACGTACGTTGTTGAGCGGGTCTGTTATCCATGTCATGTATAGTTTAATTTCTATACCATGGTCAGGGATTTCGCCTTATTTGTAATACTTGCATCGTTTATATATAGAAAATAGTCGAAAATGAGTATATCTTCTTGGAGAATCACTTCATTGTTATAAATTTGTTGGTTTTTAAAGTTAGGGGATATTATCAAGTCATATTAAAAATAACAAATCAGTTTGCTTTTGCTCACAGTACAATTTTAATATTGACGTCATTGGGGAAACGTAATGACATATGTATATACACTGTTGTGATTTGATACTTCGCGAGTTCATCCTATATTTCGCATCATATTGGTTGCATAGACTATTCTACTTTAGAATTTTGGTAGTTAATCGCAAACAAAGTCATCATGAACATCGATTTATTTTATTCGTGGTTTATTCCTACGCATATGGAGCCCCCAGTGTAACAATGTTAACCCAACTGTACGTTACCTTAATACGAAATTTATACATCTTTCCAACTAAACGTTTCCCTGGTATCAACAGAAGAGGCGGATCAACCATAATTTGGAAAGGCTGGATAAGGAACAATATAAAATTAACTCATATGCATGTTTTATGAATAGTTACACCTATCCTCAAATGTCTTTTTCAGGTAATTGGATCTTCACTGCAGAACCAAACATTGAAAATTGCTGCATAGTGGAATATGAATGCAAAGAATACAAAATAGAAACTACTGGCTCTACTCTACTTTGAAGTCACGTACTCTGAAATATAGTTATATGAAATATTCTGAAATATTTCAAATCCGAAATGGGCAGTTTTCATTTAAATAAATGCACAAAACACTTTCTTGGCTTCGCTGTGACGAACAACAAAAAATTATGGTAACACGTTTATGGTACCAGACAAGCAGAAATTCGAAAACAATATCCATAAAACCAAGAAATTCTCGGTTGCATGAATCGCTGGGACTGCTTACCAAAAGTTAATTATGATTGACGATGATTGGTCATGCGGGAAGGGATCACCGCGAGCTATCAATGTAATATTGGAAAGCTGGCTGACCATTATTAGCCAATGACCGAGCAACTGCACACTTGAGCGGACATTTACCAGACCCAAGCGAAAGTGGTATATATAATCTACAATGGGCATACCAAAATGCGGTATACATGCATGGGGTCAAAACACGGTTGAATCCCCCTACTTCTTAAGGTCCGCCATGGCGTTGAACGTCATTCCACACGAATATTCTTTCAGGTGTAATTATCTTACCTTAGACGACATCTTGAACTCAACTTTCATTGAAGTTACGTCTTCTTCCTGTGGTATGTTTCCTGTCGAGTTCAACACTGGAACTTTTTCCAACACAAGATGAGCCACGCTGTGAAAGTCGTCAACCTTTAAAAATTAAGCAAGACTTAACAAGTTAGCCAAAAACTCACATACAGTTTCACATCGCCAATTAATTATGACAATGGATGACTATTTACGACCTTCATAGATTTTGGACGTCAATTCCGCCATCTTGCCTTCACTTTTCTCACAGGCCGAATGAGTGAAGTTCTTGTTCCAGATATATATAGAGATCTCACTGATGTAAACTCGGGTTGTTTAACGTACCTCGATTGGTGATGACGTCACTTCAAACTCGAAACTGGCATCAGGTTGGAATTTTCCAGAGCTTGGACTAATGCTGTACACGGAATGTTTATCAATAGCCTGGGACTCTTGTCTGTTCTTATCATTCTCTGTTTCTTTCATGCAAGGTTTCATTATTTTCCACTTGAAAGGTAGAGGTACATTGCTGCAAGAAACATTCAAGTGTGTTTATATAACTTCATATGGTTTCTAAGAGAAAAGTCTGCGGATTTTGAGATGCGAGAGAATACGAAATTGTCGTGAAAACCTAATTTGTGGGTCGAATCACTTGCTGAAAATTCCTTCCTGACTGTCCCGACCGGGAATCGAAGTCTTCGGTTTAACATACAAGTTATCGGACTATACTGACACTTCCGACTTCAGGCAATTTTCCATTGCAGTCGCTTTGCCCGCGCGGGCGGAGCGGGCTTTGAAAATCTGCTCACGCGGGCGTGACGGGCTTCAAAAACAATGAACGCTCCGCCCGCGCGGACACAGAAATATTATATATGTATACAGGATATTTAATTCACGTATACGAGTTTTATAGAAGTACTGCATGCTTGTTGTCCACATGCAGCAGAATGGCCAGGATATGACTGTAGAAATCATGTTAGCATATACTCCGGCGGTGGATAGTGCTTTTCACGCAATCTGATTGGTTGCTCAGCTCCGGATATCCTTGCACTATTCGCCTCAGAACAAAAACAAAATGGCTGCCGTTTTGTTCCGGTTATAGACGAGCAAATGTTTCTGCTAAACGAAGCTGCGGTTTCGCCAAACACTGTTCAACAGTGTGTAGAGGTATTCTTTAATTAATTAAAGTTATTTCTGATGAATAAAATTACCAAAAGCGTGTAAATACTGTTTTGTTTCACCTATTACGGAAGCTGAAATACAAAATTAATTTAAAAATTTGGTAATTTATTTTTGTTATGGAACCTAAAACTATTCAACCTCCATGACGGTGAATAGTGCAAGGATATTCACCGAAGGGAAGATGGCTGTGAATCGCATTAGAATAACAATATAACTCATTATCTATGTTGGTCAATGTTTATTCATAAATCTGGTCCTTCATCGTGTATATTGTATTTTTGCCCAACTAAACAATAGGAATGTTTCAGGAAAGTTACCTATTTGTGACTCGAACAATTGGGAAATTGCTATTGGTGGATTTGGCAAAAATACACACGTGACGGTGAAGGACCAGATTTATGAATAAACGTTGACAAACATCGATAATGAGTTATTTGTTATTCTAATGAGTTTCACAGCCATCTTCCCTTCGATAGGCTATGGTCTACTTCGGTGAATAATTGTTTGACTGAATATCCCGCGTTGAGTGTGTTGTACATATACTGTATACGTATGTACGTACAGTATCCCAATCGGCCATCCCATGCAGTAACACCTGGTCAGAGCTTTGGCACCTTAAACCACAAAACCTTGAGAGTTCTATCCCGCATTGTTCAGCATCAACTGTATAACTTCAGTGTGCACAACCTATTACAAACCTCATATTTTTCAACACCAGTTTCTTTTTTGCTGTTGTACACGGGTTTTGATCAGAAAATCGAACAAGATGATTGGCAGACGGATCGCAACTTTCGCCAATCACAGCCTGACTAACTCCTCCATCTATTGACATAAACTGAACTCTTGCAGTCTGTCCAACACCTTTAAAAGTTCCGTGCACAAGTTAATACACAAAAGGAATCGCCACAGAATGCTGTACTGTCATTTTTTTAGTACACAGTAAATAAATTGCAGTAGAATTAAGTGGATTTACTAGGAGATACTATATCGCAAGGAAAATGTTCGACGCTCTTAATCAGGCAAAAGACTTGCGCACATGGCTGCAGAAAGTAGGAAGCAGTGGAGCGACGCTACCTCCAAAGTCTAAAGGGCTAACTCCAAACCAAAATATACACTGGAGTAACTTGTGTAATTCAAAATTAACTGAGTTGAAATATGAATTGTGAGGTTACTGGCTAACTCCAAAAATCATTTGGAGCTAAGTACAACTCCAAATATCATGAAAAAGCTAGATATCTAAGCCTACAGACTAAGCCTTGAGTTTCGGATTTTCCATTGGAAGCCCCTAGCGGCACACTTGGCATTTCGTTCAGAGATTAAATTTTGATCTGCAGTTGCGGCGCAACCCATTCTCGTACCCCTCGACCCTTGTCATGGTATTGACCACGTGTTTGACGGGCTCTGGCTACGAGAATGTGGCAAAGCCTAGCTCCATTTGAAGATTGGCTACCTCTACAAAAATAAAATCTACAGGTATGACTGCGCATACATTGGGCTATTTAGTGTTAACGTTGTTTAAAGCGCCGATAAGGCCACAAAAGGGCATGCCAATGCTTTCCCCTCCTGAAATGCGCGCTTAAACGCTCGTGGCCTTGACGAATTATTGAAAATTGAACAAATGTAGTTTACATGACATTGTATTTACTCTTAAAAGCATGCAATTTAGTCCAGATAGATTAGATAGTCAGATAAGTACATTTTCCGTCTCTATTTCCGTTCGCTAACTAGGATGCAAAACGTCCGGGCATACGACGTAAGCTGAGGTTCGAAACAATACATAGGTCGCGCAAAAGACTGGGTACCAGTGGACTGTGGAGAAACGCAAGCATTGTCAAGATAGTACATAATTATATACTCATTAGACAACTGTGGTGTGAAGGATATACAACTATCTGAAAAATATTAGTTTTGCTTATATTTTCAGGTATAGTTGCATATCCATCACACCGTCTATATCTACACGGGCGCCGACCGAGATTTTACTACAGGAACAGTGTAATAGAGAGCATACGGAATATAATGGGCCAGCACCACAGTGCATTGCAGTAGAGTAGAGTAGAGTAGAGTAGAGTTGAGTAGAGTAGAGTAGAATACAGAAACTAATACACTATTCGGTGCAATACAATGAAACACACTGGAATGCAATAAAATACAATGTAACAGGACAAGTACATCATAGAAATACATACCCTGTATTGTGAATTGTTTCACTTGACAATTATCACAGGCCATGAAAATTTCGTGTTTGTAATATTTTGCACTCAAGGGTTGGAATGTCAACTAAATTCAAAGAAACATAAAAAAATCATGACTTCTTTAATTAAGCCTGGTTCACACTAGCAATTTTGTCGGCGATTTTGTGCTTCTGACGGATGGAAATGAGTGAACTAACACACAAAAGTATAGAGTCGCTTTTCAGAAGTAAAGAATTCTTAGTCTTTTGTATGTCATTCATTCGATCACATTTGCCGCTAGAAGAAAAATCGCCGACAGAATTGCTAGTGTGAACCAGGCTTTACTCTACAAACAAAACGTTTTGAAAGATAATTATCACGATGCACTGTATACTAAGGTCAGGATTAATGGGGAAGGGG
>CACRXK020009337.1:0-19294 GCA_902702795.2 Paramuricea clavata
CAAATGAAGTATACGAATTGATTACGGAATTAAAAACAAATAAAGCTTGTCTCGGTACCCCGCAAAGATGCATTAAGCTGGCTTGTGACCATATATACAATGCGCTTACAGAAATTTTCAATAATTCTATTATCCAAGGTGTTGTTCCCAATATTTTGAAAATCTCGAGAGTAACTCCCGTCGATAAAGGAGGGGACAAGCTTCTAATTATCGGCCAATTTCAATCTTGTCCGCATTTTCACAAATATTTGAAAAACTAGTATATAAACAACTCATTAATTATATTGAAAATTACAACATTTTGTTCGAGTTTCAGTTTGGTTTTCGGAAAAATCATTCCACCTCTCATGCTATAACTGAAATTGTAGACAGTCTTAAACAAGCAATCGATAATAATTTCTACACATGCGGTGTATTCCTTAACTTCTCTAAAGCTTTCGACACTATAAACCATAAAATATTATTAAAAAAATTAGCAGCTTACGGTATCAGAGGACTACCACTTCAGTGGTTTACAAGTTATTTAACTGATAGACAACAGTATGTGGCTTTAGGGGGTTTTCAGTCATCTAAACAAACAATGACATGTGGGATTCCTCAGGGAAGCACACTTGGACCATTGTTGTTCCTAATATACATTAATGACTTGCCAAACTGCTCTAACAAATTAAAGTTTAGATTGTTTGCAGATGACACTAACATATTTGCCTCATCTAGAAATATTCAGGAACTAGAAACTTTAATGAACACTGAGATTTCTAAGGTTAAAGAATGGTGTAATTCAAATAAATTGTCAATAAATTTCTCTAAGACAAATTTTATGATTATTAAGTCAGCTAGAAAAAAGGCATAAAGATACAAAACGCAGATGGTTCTTGTGTTCCTCTAGAAAGAAAAGATTATATAAAATATTTAGGGGTTATGATTGATGATACCATATCTTGGAAATACCATATCCCATATATTTGTTCTCGTGTATCTCGTGGTATTGGTATCTTCTCAAAGTTAAGACATTACTTATCAATTACTCAGCTCAAACAACTCTATTATAATATCATATACCCTCATATTTCTTACGCCATTACCGCTTGGGGAAGTACCTATAAGGTTAACTTAAAAAAGTTACAAACAAAGCAAAATCAAGTTACAATACAATACAATAATTTAATGAACACTCCACAAGGAGGCTTTTCAGTGATCATTTACAATAAGTAATAAACTAATTATGTACAAGACGAAATACTAGTCCTAAGATAGTATAAACTGATTTAGTAATTGAGTTTTCATTTTTTTCTTAAAAATATGTACAGAGTCACTTAATTTTAAAGAAGTTTCTAGTGAGTTCCATAAGCTTACTGTGAGGATTACAGTGAGGATTAAGCTTACTGTGAGGATTAAGCTTACTTATGAGGATTATGTTCTTTGCTACAACACACGGACCACTCACAAAGAGTGCTCTTCCATATTTAAATATGTTAGAAATTCTCAGTGTTGATAACCTTTATCGACTCAGTGCTTTAAAATTCACTCATCTATGGCACAAAGGCCAACTGCCACGCATATTTGACAGTTTATTTCAATATACTAGTGACGTACATACCTACAATACCAGATATTCATCTAAGCAAATCTTACACAAAAAACGTGTTAGAACAAACTATGGTAAACAAATGACTTCCTTTGCATTTATTGACCTCTGGAAAGAACTTCCCAAACAACTTAAACACCTAAATGTTTTTTGTTTTTCAAAATTGGTAAAAAAATATTTATTAAAAAAACAATTTGAGACAAATTAGAGCTATGTTAATTAATATGCGCTTTAATCTCATTTTATTTGGCTCTGTCAAACAAATTATCTTTCATCTCTAATTAAAATTTAAAATCAATAGGCTGGTAACTAACTAGAAAACCTCACGGTTAATTTAGTTACCAGGCCCAATACCCGTTAAACAGTGTGTTAACTATTTATATTTATTATTCTATTTATTATTTAAGGACTAATTTTTGATAACTGTATTTTTTTCAAAAAGGGCAAAAAATATATTTATTATTATTATTATTATTATATTATTATTACTATTATTATTATATTATTATTATATTATTATTTAGTTCCTGATTTACTTGTCTCCACTTCAGACAAACACCTCTACGTTGTTGAACTTACCGTAGGCTTTGAATCAAACCTCACAAACAATGTTAACCGCAAGAAAGCTAAATATAAGAACCTAATTAGAGAACTGGATCAAAACTTTACATCTGTAAAATTTATAAATCTTTCTGTCAGTTCGCTAGGGGTGTTTGACAAAGAATGTCATACATTCGTAAAAATGCTAAATGAGTTCGGACTGGATAAGCAACACCAACAATATTGTATCAGAAAAATTATATCTATTGCCATCCGATCAACGTACTACATATTTTGCTGTAGAAATAAAGAATGGAGAAATCCCGAACTAATGAACATTTAAAGTAACTATTTCTATAAATAATTAACAATTTTTGTATATAAAATTATAACCATGCATGTATAAGTGATTCAAGTAATCAATTGTAGGTTACCTCAAGAAGTGAGATTTACAATTGTATATATCTATAAATATTCTATTAATAAAGTTTTCATTATTATTATCTATTAATGCAGCCTATAAAACTGCTTCTTTCAACTTTTGTTCATTTATTTAATAATATAGACATTTCAAAATTCAAATGTTTCAATTCAATCAAAACACGAAACGCCTGCGAACAGGCTATGCAGTTTACAATATCCAATCAGAACACGTAGTCTATCGAACCTACAGTCAGCAGCCAATCAACTCTTTCCTTCCAATTTTGAAAGTTATTTGTGAAATGAACCCAAAAAACCCAGCCAATTTCACCAGAGGGTTATTCAAAACAGGCGAAAATAAATACCCTCTGGCTCCAGGGTAATATTTTCAAAGCACCTTTGAAATAAATTTGAAAAAGTAGCCGATTTATGCGTAAACGTTCATTAACATAGATCGATAATGAGTTATATTGTTATTCTAATCAGTTTCACAGCCATTTTCCCGTCTAAAGGTTATGAATAGACCTAGAACGAAACCCGAAAATTCAGGTTTTTAGTTATGAAAAAAAAAAGTGAGTTTCGAAAAATGTTTTACAGAGATACTACAAGTTGTTTTATTTAAAACTTGGTAGTTATGAATTCTACATTAGAAATTGTGCGAAACAATTGAAAGTGTTCAAAAATGGAAGTGCGGTAAAATCGGGCATTTTGAGGGGGAGGGGGTCGCGATACGTGTATTTGGCTAGTGAGGATAATTTACGTATCTCAAGAGAATAACAAGCTAAGATAGTTCAGCAAAGTACCTTACTAGTCATTTTGAATTTTCTTTACAGTGCACTCATAAAAAAATGGTGTGAAATATCGTTGCATAAGCAGTTAACGAAACCCTCGCCTTGGCGGTAAAGCCTGTTTTCCACTTCAACCGTATCGTAAAGTACCGTAGCATTTTGGTTTGTGTCGAAGTCATTAGTTCCACACTACCGCTCAGGAAACAAAGAAATACGCTACGTTTCGGTACGATACGATTGAAGTGGAAAACTGGCTTAACTCGACCCTCTTGTACCTTATCACGTCATACGTGCCGTGCACAGGAAACAGAATTTATTTTATACAGCACATGCATGTATGGAAATATTGCTATTTAATAGATATATATTTTTATTGACATTTAAGCATTTTCGTGAGCGAATATAGCACTTAGGTCAAGATTCAAATTTCAATTTGTATACGCTGTTCTGTCAGACTGCACTAATGACATGTTTGTTCTGAACAAATGCACTTGCAAAACGTCCGTGAGTATTTTGACTCAAAGCATGACTATCTTATGCACATAGGAAAATTACTCAAATTTATGAGCAAATTTACTCAATTTTGCGAGTGAAGTTTCAAATTTACTCTGAATTTTTTAATAAAGATTTACTTTTCAAAAAAATAAGTACGTTTGCTCACAAGTAATTGTACTCAATATTTTGAGTCAGTGTGGAGCAATATTCAAGCTTTTAGTTCAGTCATGATATTTTGCAGTGTGGCTAAAGTAAACGCTCAATCAATACACTAAATTAAATACTAAATTAAAAAACGGACGGATTAAGGATTGCCAATATGTACAGAAAGATTGATTACTGCGTGTGAGTGCGAAAACATCTTTTAAAGTCTTAAATCAAGCACAGTTTACCTCATAAATTGTCTCGCATAGTTTCTAATATCAGGAAATGAAGTGATTTTAGAGAATTGAAGAAAATAATATACTCAAAATAACGATAATAAACCGAAAGTCGAAGGTTTGTTCAAATGTACATTGCGGTTAATAAATGTATAGTGTTTTAACCATATGTTAACAATCGGTTAAAATATCGACTTGTACTTTAATGACACTTTGTAAAAAGGCAGTGAACGGTCACATGTTTAAAATTTCATAATCGAATGAAAAGAATTGTATTTACGTATTAATACACCGACATTATTTTGTTTATTAAGTACAGCGACTCCTGTCCTTACGCAGTTTTACACTCTTATAGTAATCAATAGTTTAAGAAAGATCAACTACAAAAGAAACGACTTTCAATTCGTACCTTTTTAAAGGACTTACGATTTGCGCTCCAATTTCACTTCCTGTTCTTTATAAAAGTATGGTAGTATACCACCACTTTTTATATAGATACTTCGATCTAAAATTGAACGTAAAAGACAAAACAATATTATACAGGTAATATGAAAAGGCATTAATTTTTAAAGAACCGAACGCTTAATCTATATCTTTCATAATTTAAAAAGCATCTGCCAGTAAATTTGTATATGCCGACATTGAGTCTAATAATTAAAACAAACTTAGTAAAGTAAAATGGACAAAAGTATTAAATACAATAGGTTTTCGGCGTTACGTGCTTACAAACACTAATGGATGCGAGATTAAAACGAAAATACTAAGAAAGTGATCAAACTGAAGGGCTATCTAAATCTTGATAATAACTATACCTTGCCCTAGAAAAATGGGTTGTGCATGTTTCCCTGTCGATGGCGCTGAAATAAAGACATTGCTGAAACCAATAACAGAAACCGCGCTTTGATATGGAAGTGCTTGATTTTACGTTCAAAGTGTGTAATTAAATATTCTCCTTGCTCGTTCTTCCTAAAGATGCATTAGGCATAAGCATTTGTCAAATTATATCTGAAATGCATGTATACGGTGTTAATTACTTTTCAGTCGCTTTCAGTATCTCTACATAAACATGTGCATGTATGTGCTAAAAACGTTGCAGCCGACGCAGAGATGCCTGCGGAGAAGGCTATAGCTAGTCATAAGAACATGCAGGAGCAATGACGTTTTGTTAATCCTTAAAGGAAGCGTTATTCATTTCTTGTGGTTAATTAACATGATCTATATACGCCATCTGTTTTAAGAAGCGATTTGTTTCAATGTCGCGTATTTTGTGCAATGAAAAGTGCTTAAAACCTAAAATCTTTTTGCGTTCCTCTCAATATTACATTGTTTTAGCTTTATTTTGTGGTTTACACAGTTAACAACCTTTTTAAATCTATCTGGCGGTTGAGAAGCACAATTATCATGGATGCTGTAAATTTGACGCCTTATTTATACAGCAATTTTAGCAAAACTTACTGAACAGCAGACATCATCTTCTCTTTGGCGCACCATCTTAAATCTCTTCTTTTAGCATAATTTCACAGATAAAGCACAATACATATTCTTTAAGGAACCTTCCTACAAGTGTTTAAGCATGGGAGTGGTAACGAAATGTCGTGATCTTGTCGAGTTAAAATATTATCACGTCAGTAAAAATTTAATTTGACCCCGCAAGGTTTGTATGGCAACAACTTTTTTCCTTCGGCAATTTTTCTGAATTTTTGTATTTTAAAAGTACTGGTCATCTATTGCAATATACTCAATTTTTAAAAAGTTCTATGAAACAGTTTTCGGTGGAACAAATTTCGCGTATCTCTAATACCTTATTTTTCGTTGCTGTTTCTTTACAACTGCTGTGAGCCACCTTAAGTTTCTTTCCCGCTTGAGAAAGGTATCAAAAAATCAAAATTGAATATACAATCACTTTCAGAAGTTGTTGGGACACATGTAGTTTTAGCTTGTAAGTTGGTCATTACAGTTTTTTACACACAATACCGCTCCCCTCCCCCCCCCCCACCCCAATCAATGTTGTTTAAACCAAAACACATCAAACCTGACGAGAAATAGGACACAACATTGAACAGGGGGCCGGGGGGATTGGCGTTTGTTGAAATTCAAAGGTTTTGTGGCATCTGTCCCAAGACTTTTGAAACTGATTGTCTCAAAGGCAATGAAAAGCATATTTAACCTCTTTGAATTACCGATCGTTTTAGAATATCAGTTTTGCGAAAACCATATAGCATTTAGTATAACGTATTTACAGAATTGCATTGGCATATGTAATGCTCTTACTGCGCTTGTTGTGAAAATACAAAATAACAGTAACTCCGAATAACATTTTGATTTTTAATCGACGTTTCGACTAGTTTGTAGTCATCCTCAGGATTAATTATCAAAATGTTACTCGTCGATTAAAAATCAAAATGTTATTCGGAGTTACTGTTATTTTGTATTTTCTTAAAATACTGAGTGGTTCCCGTAATTATTGGCCAAATCTCTGTGCTTGTTGTGGTCAATATCTTTGAAATATAACACAATCCAACAGACTGAACAGTGATATGTAGAGAAAGAAGTTTGCCGAGAGATTAAGGGATAAAACACATCTATCTGGTTAATTATCGACCTAGGTTATTGCAAAATAAAATGCAAGGGTAAGTTATCGAAGACCACTGAAAGATTGTGTATATTTGACATGAAAATATGTATGTAACATAAAACGGCTTGAACACGTGCTCGCTTGACACTCGGTTGTCACTTTCAAGCACATAGCATTTTCATTGATATAACTTTCAGTATATTAAGTACTAAGCAAAAGGAGTAAGCTAAGTACTAAGCTAAGGAGTAGGAACAGAATATAGGATGATAAAAGCTGGGTCCATGGATTATGTCTTAGGGTAACTTTCAGCCTCAACTAGACAACAGCCGTTTCATAACATACGTTTTTGCAAACAAATAAATCGTTACTGTCAGAATATTGTTCACATCAACATTTAAGGTGGCTCGATACACTTTCGGCGTAAATGTTTAAACACGCGTGATTTATTTCCTGTTGGTTGCAGAGTCATAAAAACGCACAAACTAGTAAAGAATACCGAATTGATTAAGAACAATTAATATGCGCGAGTTTGCTCTGTTGCTATGGCAACAATACGCATGCAAACATTCGAAAATATGGCAAATACGAGCGTTTATTTCAGAAATGAGGTCGGTGACCCCCATTTTTTAAATAGGTAATCGTTTTTATTTCTTTCAATGAAGCTTGTGTAAAAGTTTTAAAAAAATCTGTAATGCCAAATTTGCAGAATTGAAAATTGCCTTTTAATAAAATTTCGCATTGCAGATTTTTGAGATATTGTATTATAATTACACTTAGGGACCAGTCATTATTTATGGTGGGGGGTGGCACCGAAGAGAAAAGGGTTGGGTAAACTAAATTTTGAGTAAGTAAAAGGTTGGGTAAATGAAAAACAAAACAACTCAAGGGTTGGGTAATAAAAAAATATTTCCAAAGCATGACTCGCTGAAGTATTGGGGACTAAAAAGCAATGGCAACAGTAGGCCACCCCAGAGTAGGCCGCCATATGTCAATACAATATGTGAATCAATCAGAGTCACTATCTTGATCAATTTCCGATGGGATCTCCAAAGAAAGTACATGTGCGGACAACATGAAACTTTAGACTGCAGAAAATTTCACAATCTGTTATCAAACTTATGTCACAGAAGTGGTAAAGGACATATGTGACAACTGAATGGTACCTTTTGTAAATTTTTTGGCCAGGGGTGGGTATTTATTTTTTAATTGATATTTGAGGTTGGATAATCAGGGTTTTTTTACTTTTTAATGGTTGGGTCAGCAACATTTTTGCCACGAAAAACATTTCTCTTCGGTGCCACCCCCCACCATAAATAATGACCGGCCCCTTAGCGCGTATATATCTATTTCTATGCAAAATTTCAGGGTTCCTTACCGAACTCGTTTTCTCAATAATCAAGGTTTTGTATGTCTACAGATTCGGCGCGGCCAAAGTTTTTTGCCTTCTGCAGAATCAATGGATTGACATGCGTGTACATGTATTCGCAGGCGCAAGTTCACGCGACCGAACCAAAACACGCAACATTTGAAGAAACGGCATGGGGATTTTATTGTTGTTCTTGATCGTGAGTTTTATATCCGTACTTCGATTCAAAGTGCAGTAAAATGTTTTTGAGAATCCTTTTATGATTCGTTACTCTTGGTTTCTTGTCACCGGATCGCATACACTTTGGTTGTTGTTGACAATAATTCACTGTTGATAATATTCCAACGACGCCAGCATCACCGAATGTTTGGTACAAACAACAAAGGTCTTTGTAAGACAAGCCAGAACCAGCGATTTTTAAAGTCATGCTGCGTGTGATTGGACTTTCACTTGCTTGTGGACAATATAAACCTACAAACGTTTGGAAAAGCTCGAGTCGTTTGTCTCATGGCCGGAAATGGAGGACATCAAGCGGTTGAGCGTGCGGGCTCATGTTTTCTTAATAATTCAATGCACTATACAGATCAGTGGTTCAGTTTTGGCAAAATGGCTGTTTATTTTTACTAGTATAGCTCAGTGAGTTTTACCGAGAACTAAATAATCTGAGCACGGCAGATTTATAAATTGAAAATAAGAAGAGATAAGCTAATGAATGGCTTTCAACACATAATTTCCATTGCAAACAAGTATACATAGAGCGCAAAGGCGGAATATCCGACATTGCAAATACAACCAGATATATAGAAAACAAGCAATATTATAAAATATAACAAACTTTACGCCAACCGAGTCTTGATCGATGCTCAAATTTCAAAAGTCTACCAATACTCAATAGTTATAAATGTTTTGAAGTCGGCAAATCAAAATTATTACGAAATCCCGTGAATTTTAGAATGTTTACGAGACTACAGCCTATATTAACAGCGGTTGAAATCATTGTAACGTAGCAACAGCTTTATAAAAGCAATGGCGGACAACAAATATAACTCTTGGTGCGAAATTTGTGATATTTTTGTTCAAAATATGGTGCATTTCTCATCACAATTGGACAGACACCTCTCTACAAAATACATGCAATTCATCGCTTTGGGGAACATACTAGTGTATACGTTTACGCTTCATACAAGTGACAATAATAAAGAGGAATACTGTACAAAGCAATTCAGATATGCACATTTGACGATATCTGTAAAGAACGAGTTGAAATTGGACCTGCAAAATACCGAATATGTCGAAATCACATACTTTCTTATGCAGAGACTAAGCAGAGATATTGATTGCTCGGGAACATACTTAGACAACTCGAGTGGTACCAATTTTTTTACGGATAAAAGTTGGGTAGAATCGGTGAAGTTTTAGATATGCACATTTTGGATTTCTCAACCGTAAGTTATCAAAAATACAAATTTTGCATTATTCCCATTCAAATTATATAAGAAGACGCCATTTTGAATTTTTATTTCGAGTCAAAATGCGCATGCTTGGCAGCCATGTTGGACTCCATTTCTGGCCATGATGTAATCCAAGTCCATTCTCGCATCACGAACTGTTTGTATTTGCCTGCCGTTGACTATAGTTCTGATGTCAATTGCTAGTTCAGGACTGAATAATATCTTTCGAAGAGCTTTGACATCCTCTAAGGCATCGTGAGCGTTGAACTCGTCTTTAAACAAGCACTGATAAACACTACTTATATTTGCACGACAGTAATCTCCATTTGTCAACTTCAGAGGGGCATGCTGGCTTTGAATTTTAAAGACTTGATAAGTGGTAAGCTGTCACCAAAATTGACATTGATCTGATCAAGCTGTTCATCGTATAATTTCCCCGAATTTCGTAAAAGCACTGGAACGTCAAAGACAGCTGCATTGTGGCCAATAAGAACTGGTATAGATTGAGTACCGCAAAAATTGATGGAACAAACTTGTTGTATAAATTTCATGAAGCTTGACAAGGCGTTTTCAAGGGACATTGCTGCAACAGGAACAGAGTTTTTACACAATGATCTTGTTACTCGCTGGGGCACCTGTGCCCCAGACGAGTATAGGTTTCGCCACGCATGGTGGATGTCAGATTTCCGTCGATAGCCACAAAATAGAATATTAATGAGGTGCCTAATTTCCCCCCAATTATCCATAAGGCTCCTGCCAATTTTGCCCAAATTATCCATAAATAGCCCTCCATTTTGAGGAAAATTCGGGAAAATTGAACAATTTTACAAGGAATTCCGCATGGAAACAGCAACCTTCGCAATCTCGTTCCCCGAGCATGCCCGTTCGCAGGTTAAGGGTGGGCATAGCTCTGGAGAAATCGAATTGATTCAGGCCTGTGATTGGCTAACGGCAGATATAGTACGTTGGATTTCCAACGTGAGTTCTATATAAACAAAGTATTTGGAATTTCTCGTCGAAAATTTGATACTTTTTACACTGAAATCGATCGAAAACTGGAGGAAATATGTGCGAAAGCTGCGGATTGATAGGGATACAACTACCTGAAAAATACAAGGAGAACTTCGACGTTTCGAGCGAAGGCGCTTCGACTTGTGCTGTTTAATAGTGTTTGTATACATCATACTTGACCTTTTATATACTGCCATACCTAACACTACGTACAGGGGCGTAGGAAGCATCCTAAGACTGGGGGGGGGGGCACCGGCTTTCAAGGGCGCTTTTGGATAATAAAAGGGGCACCTAAATTATACAAGGAAGATTGCTTAAGCTGGGACTTGCAAGGTCGCAAGGATAATAGTGTGGTTTGGTGTTTATGTAGTCTCTGTAAAGCAGATAGTGAATTAGTTGAAAACAAAAATCAACATTCACAAAATCATTTCAATTTTATAATAAATCTTCCATTAGCCCATCAGTTATTAATGCTAACAATACAGTATTATAATTTATGACTAATTAACTGTAACAATTCCTATTGTCTGTATATTGTTTGGACTCGCGTGTCCCGCGCGAAAACATAACACTTTCTCGTCTTTTCATTTTGTCAGTGAAACAGTGTACAATTTGAATGGACATTGACATTGTATAGCGTACACATTAAAATTTCCCAAAATATTTTAATCGCCTGTCATTTTTCTGAACAAATTCTCTAGCAAGTTTGATGAGATCGATACTATCTGTTTTCTCCTTGTGAATGTTAAGCACCAGGAGATTATTATATCTTCTCTCTGACATCGTATTTCTAAGGTAACTTTTTATTTGTCGTTGTACTGAAAAGGATCTTTCAGCGGACGCTGCACTCATTGGGGCCAAAAGATATATTTGAATTAAACGCACAACACTTGGCAAGATTACTCTATTTTGGCCATTGTTCGCCACTGAAATCTCCGTGTCTAGTGATGTTGCTCGTTTAACGTCAGGCAAACATTGTCTCATTAAACTAGGTAGGAGTTTCAATTCAGCTGTGACTTGATCAAAATCAATTCTATTGCTGTACGTTTTCCTTAGAGTATCGTTAAATTCAAATAGCTCTCGGTTTGCAGCATTGAGGAAAGCGTCTTCAATTTGTCGAAGTGGTTCATATGATTTCTCATCGAATCTTCGATTCAACTCACTCAGGCAGGCATCGATCGCCTCAAAATACTGTGCGCGAAACATGGATTTCTCTGATTCGAAATGGTGCTGCTCGGCATCGCCATCATGCAAACGACGAAGTACTTTGTGTGGACGAGGGATGGTTGGCTCTTTTACCATGCTAAGGACTGCCGCCTTTTCAGATATTTGCTCAAAGAAAACGTCATAACCATCTCTTTGCTGTTGCAAATTGTCTTTTAAAGCCTGTACTCCTGCCATGACGGTCTGAGCTAGGATTCCTTTGGTTTGCATTGTGATTGAAAGTTGCTCTGAAACGCTGAAAATGTGAACCGCAAAATGTAGTCCAAAGAACGTCGCAAACTTGGTCATCTTCCTTGCAAGGCCTGCGGATTTATCACGAATTTCACGAGTTGAGGCAGTTCTGGATATACTCAGCAACGTATCATATAGGGCTTGGTAACTGTTTAACACTGCTAATATGGCCTTGGTTCTAATGGTCCAACGAGTAGGACAAAGAAGATGAAGGCTTTCGACATGCTCGTTATCTTCCAGCGACTCGCTTGCAATGTTCTCTCATAGGTAGACATTCTCAAAGGAGAGTGACGGATAAAAACTGCTAAATCCTGTACAAAGCTTAGAGTATCGCCAATAATCTTGCTCTCATTTGCACAGCCTTTCAATGCCAAATCTAATCTGTGGTTAGAACAATGGATACGGAAAGCGACCGGGTTTTCATTTTGTAGCCCAGCCACAACTCCACTAAGATGACCACTCATTGTTGCTGCTCCATCGTAAGCCTGCCAAAAACAATCGTTTAGGTTGAGACTACATCTCAGCAAAATGTCTTTCAAAGAAGCTGCTATAGTCTCGGCATCGGGTTTCTCGACCAGGTACATTCCAATAAAATCTTCATGGGTCATCAGATCGGACAGAGATACCCATCGAAGTATACACGTTAGCTGCTCTTTATTGCTGATGTCACGAGACTCGTCTGCAATTAACCCGAAGAATCCAGAGTTATTCCGAATGTCCTCTAAAATCGATCGTAAGGCTGTATTACCCATCATTTCGAGGAGCTCATTGATTATAATGGGACTTAGGTATTGTCTATTCTCAATCCAGTTGTTCAGTTCAGGAACATCTTCAGCCCTTGTTTTAAGCAGTTGAATAAGATTACTATCTATACGTTCGTGTCCCCGTAATGCAAGACCTTGGCGTACCAGATACTTTAGGCTGCTTAGCTGTTTCAGAAATAAATATCGATGAAGTTCTTGGTTACCTTTATATTTGTCATTAAGCTGAGCTCCAACATTCATTTTAGCATTGTTCAAGCAACTAATTTTCTCAATTGCTTCTCTGTGAAAATTGGAATTGTGGTGCTTTTCAAGTTTTTCTTGCCATCTTTTCCAATTGGCAAAAGTTGCCGCACAGAAAGCATTGTTCTTATAATTAGTAAATGTTATTAGCCCCTTTTCGCTCGCCGTTTTGCAAAAAAAACATGCTATGCTGCCTTGCGTTAGACAATACGTAGCCCATGAATACTTCGAAAAAATTGACATTGGACACTGCCGATGTTTCCCATCCGGGGACGTCTGCCTGACAGATGTTTTCTTCAATTCATCAAACGTTGGCTGGTATATACGACTTTGTGTGCAACATGGAGACTGACGACCTGGACTTGGAGTTGTTGAAGGATGAGTACTGGTGGGATCTGATTCTGGAATAAGCGTGTCAAGAAATGATTCGCTTTCAAGAATGGTTTCGCTTGGTACCGAAATAGCTGGAGTAACGGAAAACGAATCGTTGTTTGTTTCAGGCCAATCAGGATCATTACTCACCGAAAGGGAATCTTCCTCGTCGCTGCTCGACTCATTGACGTTGCCAACCAATAGCGAATCGTCGTCGTTAATGTTTATTCCAGAGTCGTTGTTTACTGGAGTTGTACATGTAATCACCTCCGTAGACGTAGGTATCCCAGATACGAATTCGACGTCATGCTCACGGTTGTTTTTATGAAGGACGTTCGAGAGGCTAGTATTTGCTGATTCATTATTAGTGTTTGTGACTTGAACCGACTGATGCGTTATCTTTGTGAAACCAAAACAACTAAGTTTCGGCACATTCGAAGCTGCCGTATGGAGTTTCCCTTCTCGTTGTCTTTTGCATCGCTCTTTATTTGGCATTTTTCATTCAACATTCTTATTTATTGATTATATTTTGTGTAAAAATTAATTTCGAATTGCAACGTTCAAAGAACGTTTTAGACGGGCTTCCACTTTTTAAATTAAAAATGCCCAGTTTTTGACCGAAAATTAATTTCTTAAAATATATCAAAATTTCCTATAAATTTATTTTATTGAGTTTGCCTACAATACATGATGCAAAAAGGGCATATTGCAATGTGTCTCGCCAGTTTAGAACCAAACTCAGGCACTCTTATTAAAATGTTACTTGTAATTACAAAGATAAAACCTAAATAGCTCGTGTAAATTCGAAAAAGGCGTATCGCAATGTGTTCAGGAAACACAAAGTGCACTTTCGATCCCAGTAATTAGTATGCCGACACATAACTGGCTTGTGTAAAACTGAAAACTGCGGAACGGCAAATAATATTGTTTTTACTGTTTAACAAACAAAAGAGCATCCTATATTTGCAATTTTAAAGCAGTGTTTGCGACATAAATGCCCATGTGTAGAAACGTCACCGTTGGCGTTTGCTTTTAGCAACGCATGTCTTTCACGTGATTTGTGCGTAGAACGCCCAAAAACTATGAAGTCAAAGTTCAGCTGTTCACGTGTGAAACACATGCAAAGGCAAATTGGGACGTTTCTAAAGCCAAACATGCATGTTTCATGCGTGAAACTACGCGTTTAAAACAGGCGTGTTCGAGGTCATTTGGGTTCCGTAGTGTTTGTGAAATAAAAAAGCTTTTTCCATCGCAAAACTCTATTAGTATTTACAACATTGTATTAGCATTTACAACCAGCTTATAATTGTGTAAAAGCGCATATGTAATTTGTAAATGTATTTAGGAAACAAATAGGGCACCTTCAATGTTATTATGCAGATAGGCTTGAAAGAAAAGGGCACTTTTCATCACAAAAAAGGGCACTTTTTACCTTTTAAAAAATTGGGGGGGGGCACGTGCCCCCGTGCCCCCCCCCCCCGGTTCTTACGCCCCTGACTACGTATACCATAAATTCTGACAGAAGAGTTAAATGTAAATCTTAAAGCATAAAAATATATAACACTTATTATTGAGGAGATTATATTTATCAGCAAAGGTCAAGTACGATATATACAAACACTAACAGTACAGATCGAAGTGCCTTCGCTCGAAACGTCAAAGTTCTCCTTGTATTTTTCAGGTAGTTGTATCCCTTATCCAACCGAGGCTTTCGTACATATTTCCCCCAGAATTTTTAGTTTTCAATTCGATTTCAGTGTAAAATGTATCAAATTTTCGACGCGAAATTCTAAATACTTTATTTATATTTTGCAACATTGGCGAGCATGCGTAGAACTCACGTCGGAAATTCAACGTGAATCAATTCGATTTCTCCAGAGCTATGCCCACCCTTAACCTGCGAACGGGCATGCTCGGGGAACGAGATTGCAACCTTCGCAAATCGCAAGTTTATAAAAGTTTATACGTTTGACTGCGCTGCTTTATATTTTGAGAAGAAAACGACGCCGTTCGATTCAGCGTAAGAAATTAATTGTACTTACAACTGTATTACTAGACACCAGTATTCTAGCGATTTATGGCCTTTGAAAATGAGGCGAAATTGTAGTACGTATTGCTGATCACAAATCACTCGCACTACGTTTGTCCACAGGTTTGTCTAGTTGTATTTGTAATGGCGCAATAAAGATTAAAATACCACTGTTCGATTCAGCGTAAGAAATTGTACTTACGGATGTCAAATGTGTTACTAAGCACCAGTATTCTAGCGATTTTATATGGCCAGATGGCCTTTGAAAATCAAGCGAAATTGTATTTGTTTACAAATCGCTCACAGTACGTTTCATAGTGTATTTGTAATGCCTAATGGCGCTAAACCACCGTTCGATTCAGCGTTAGAAAATGTACTAATTACGGATGTATTACTAAACAACAGTGTTCTAGCGATTTATGGCCTTTGTCTTTGAAAGCCAAGCGAAATTGTATTGTTGCCAATCACTCAAAATCATTAAAGTAATATTTTATTTTGAACGTTTTAAAGCGCAGTTTAATCCTAGACCAACTAGCAGCTGACAGTTTTGAAGAAGAATGTAGCGTACTAAATGTAACTTTATACTTGTAGGGCCTACCGCATTTTAGTACTGTATTGTTTTAAGCCATTCGCGCTTGCATTCGACTTTTCCGCATAGCTTGGTGAAAACCTTGAATAATAATTGAAAGAGCTGTGTACTGTATGTATCATGTACATTGTACAGTAACGTGCGTAGTTCTATAGCCCCAGCGAGTTCACGCTCCGTAGAGCGTCTTGTTCCATTTATATTTTCAACTGTAAGATTATTCACTCTAGATGCCCCAGGACTTATGTTACTTTTAGGCATAATATAAGAGGAGTACATGGAACCAGTTTGAGTGATCGCAGATAGTTGACATATTTCTGCCTTTGAACCAGTGTCTGAAGTCTCCAAGTCAAATATTATAAACTGGTAGGGCATTGTTTGGCTGTAAGTTTTATATACTACCTGCTGCCTTTCGATACAATGTGGAACAAGCTTGTCAAATTCCTCACACTGTTTTTTAGTAATTGTTTTGAATAATTTTCTAACTTGTGATCATTTGCATTTGATTCAATATTTGCAAGACCTGGTGTGTTTTCTGTTGACAAATTAAGACCAATACCAGTTTCATATGTTTTGCCTTCTTTAAAGGGGGGGATAAGTCCCTTCTGCGCATGTGCCCGGCGTTTGTTTATGTTTTGATACATTACACATGTTATAACATGAAGTATTGGCATTTTACAACAATATTTTATCAAACATGGCGATTGAAATGAGCGAAACTTGATATAGTTCACTTGTTTGTGTGGTGGTGCCTGCTTTTTATGAGAAATATAGAAACTTTTGACTTGTACAAGTTTGAATAATTTTCCTTTTGAACCGCATAGCGTGATAAACGTTAACACGCCGAATCATGCATGAAGTATGATCAACCGACGAATATGAATTGCTCAATGCCCGAGTGCTCTTTACGACTTTACTCAACAACAAGCTGACAATATGGAGTACACAACAGTAAGTTTAATGGTTTATATGTTGTTTGTTGTTGATAAATTCTAGTCTGCATGTTTTTGCATGGATTAACGATATATGAGAGCTTATCTTTCGTAAATACTGCACAAAATATATACCGCATTTGAATTGTTAGTAGATATATTTTCATCTACAATTTATAAAATTGATATACGAGTTGGACAATATTTTAAACCAACTGCATGTCCTGGTTATATATAGCTAAATTCTTAAAGCATATATAATTATTTTATTTGCAAAGATTGAAATGGTGAACAAAACAAGTTTTGACTTTTTTCCCCATTGTTAGCAGCAGCCTTGTCTTTGCCATTTCTCATGCTATTGTAAATTATGCAATTAACCTGAAAGTTATATTGCTTCCATGCATTAGGACACTTTCTCAAACATCATAAAGGCAGATTGCTATTGGGACAAGCAGTTATGCAATAGCATGAAGCATGAAGATCTCTGAAAGAGGCAAACCTATAGTCTGACTGCATTCTTTAATTTTGAGCCTTTCTATGCATGACAGGATTTAGTGTAAGATGTAAATGTTCAAGACTATCTGTGGAGAAAACACCGAATGATATAGGTAATGGTGAAATTCAAACGGGTTGCTGACTGTAATGAGTGCCGCTGAGAGGGGGCATTTTGGGCTTGGGAGTGATGGGACCCCAGATTAATGGGACCTCAGATTAAAGGGACCCCCCCCCCAAAGTCCCCCAAAGTCCCTTATACAAGATTGCTTAACCAATAATATAAATCCTAGCTGTGTCAGTGCTGGATAAATGATAATATGCAATAAAGTGCAATATATTATAAAACACTGCTTCTCCTGTTTTACAATTATGACATAGGGACCCGTGGGAAAGTTTTTCCCTGTACCCACACAACCTCTCGGTGTCCCGGACTGTTACCACCACCAAGTTCAACAATCAGATAGAAATCTTCATAGCTGGGGCTACTGTGTACATTTTGTACCCATACCAACACAAGAAGGAATAAGTGTTTTTCTAAATGAAGGTGATATTGCATAATTATTAAGAGGACAAGACTGAACTCTATCAAGAACTCCCATCAAGAACACTGTAATTCAAACAAAATGTTTTTGGCACAAATGTTCTGAAACAATAATTGCCAGGCATTATCGAGAAGATGTTCTTGTTTTAAATAACAACATAAACATGCATGCAAAACATCTGACATGCAGCATACAAACAGGATGCTATATGACAATGTCATAGCTACTGTGCCTTACCATAAATCCTCTAGCTATTGATATGCCCCCCCCCCATATCAATAGCTGTAATACATTTCAGTTTTAGAAAGGTGGGTGATGCCATGGGGACTTACATCTATTTTAGAGGGGGGGGGGGGAATAGGGGATTTATGGCAGATGGAATAATTGAAGGGTTGTTGCCTAGTCAACATTTGATTTCACTATTGTATGCTGGATACACTTCTTACTAGAATATCATGGTATAAAATAATATAATGTACAATGTCAGCTAGTGTTAATAATTTAATTAATGGCAGTTCTGAGTTGTCAGATCTCAAGACATATATTCCAATACAAATTCCAATATATCACCAGACAAATCTTGTGATATTGAAGTTCATTTTCAACTCCAGAATGCTGAAAGATACTACCATGCATTGCTTTTAATGAAAAAATAATATAGTTACTATAAAGATTATACAGTTGTCATATTTATTACTTCCTGAGGTGTAACTTCATGTACTGTGGGTGTATATCACAAAATCGTAAGAGTTCCAAGGCAACTCAACTGTCATGATAATGACTATATACCTCATGCTACTATGTTTCAGCCTACAGTATGAAAGTTTTCCAATACTAAAATAAAACTTTGCATGCATATACAAAAATTTATCTAGCTTGAAAGTTCGATAATTTTATACAACAATCATGCTATGTGAAATGGCATACAATGTTAATATAAAGATTTATATTCAGATATCTGGTTATAGATTACAAACAATTGTATATAGTAAAATAAATGTAGAAATAAAAATAAAGTTATGAAGCCGTCTTGAATAATAGCGCATCAATAAAAATATTAACAGTAAATTGTACTATTGTAGTTATGGTTTCAAATCTCTTGACTTTCTTTGCCGGGGACGAATATTCGTCAGATCTGATAAATAAATATTAAATACATAGTCAGCATATAAATCCAATGCAATGGAATCCCAGCATAGAATTTCTGACCAAAATTACTATTTAACAACAGTTAAAACCCAAGTATAAACAAAACATTTACCTGA
>CACRXK020009338.1:0-19293 GCA_902702795.2 Paramuricea clavata
CAACTGTAACTGTGACAACAAAAACACTTGCCCACTACCAAAACAATGCATGACCAACAACATTATTTACAAAGCAACAGTCACAACGAACAACACGAACGACACTAAACACTACATTGGTATGACAACGACTACATTTAAGGAACGTTACGCTAACCACACTTCATCTTTTCGTCATAAAAAAGACTCAAACAAAACGGAACTTTCGAAACATATTTGGAAATTAAAAGAAAACAATCCGGATTATACCATCAAATGGTCAATTTTAAAACACGCTATTTCGTACACAGGGGGATCAAAACGCTGCAATTTATGTTTGGAAGAAAAATTTTGCATTTTGAAAGACATAAACAAAGACAATTTACTCAATAAAAGAAGCGAAATTTTCGGCAAATGTCGTCACAAAAACCGGTTTCGAGTAAACAAGGTCGTTAACAAAACCTAATGACCCAAGCATGCATTGTTTCACCTAAGCATTGTTTCGCCTACACGCATTCCATATATATATATATATATATATATATATATATATATATATATATATATATATATATATATATATATATATATATATATATATATATATATATATATATATATATAGATATATATATATATATATATAGATATATATATTGCTGTTTTTAGCGTACTGGCGGTACTGCTACATGCAAGCATCTTTCTGTACTGCTGTACCCTGGGTTCCAGAGGCTTTATAGAGAGTTTCCTAGTTAGAATTTATGTGTAGTATACAAGAAACGCTAAACATGATCTGTTCGTGGTATTCCATACCATAATTGGTATATACGTGGTATTCCATGAACATTTGTTTTAAACTTTCCGAAGTCCGAATAACATCACTTCATTTAACACTTATAGCCTTAGGCTATATCGATGTATCAATTCATCATGGCTTTGCCTTTATATAATATTTACTGTCTTTGGATACTTAGATATACTTTATTTAAATTTGTTAACAAAATGTCCGATAAGAACGATAGATCACTCACTCGACCAGTTAAGTGAAATAACACAAATTTTGACATTGATAAATCAAGTTGCGATAATGCAGTTCATTCATTGCCTTTGACCTATATATATTTTCAGTTTCGTTCAAATAAGTTTCATTTATTAGGATTTTCTTGGGTTTTGAATATTAAGAAAATTTAAAGCAAAAATTTCTTTCGAAGCAGAACATCATGATTATGAATCGAAATTACCTGAGCGGACCTTACTTAAAATTGTTTAATTTGTTTTAGCATCCCGATTATCAAAATATATTGATATCAATCTTTTCCCGCCAGCTATATATATACGTATCGCAAATAAAATCGCTTTCGCACTTTAGGATGCACATTTTTTAACTGAAATTTTAATGATATATATAGGGAGATATTTCTATAACTAAAATTAGTATAAAAACATAAATAGAAAGCAAAAATTAAAAACGTCTATATAGAATACGCCATGGCAACCAGCTAAAACTAAAACTCTCTAGACGCTACTCAGAAAAATAATTGTCAAACTTACAAGTTAAGTCTATTCCTTTGGAAAGAACGAGCGATATCAACAGCAACCCAATTTGACTTGCCATTGCAGAAACATGCAGGATACCACAAGGCAGATGAATTCAAAAAGTTGTAATCGTCGACCAGCTCAGGACGTATTGCTCTTGTAAAGTAAAAAGACGATCCAAATAAAACATTTTTCACCTGCTGTAATTATAACGCATAAATTGAACAGCATTGGTCATATGATTGGTCAAAAATTCTGATTAAAAATTCAGTGTAAACATGCAAGAGCAGAATGGCAGGTCTTTAATGCTCATGCCGTCAGGAGAAAACTAATAATGTCTTCATGATAAAAATAATTAAATATGCACGCATTTTACAAAGGCCACTAAATGTAAGACTAGTGGCCTTGTGTAGCATTTCAACCGAAACTAGAAGTATTTATAACAATATTATAACAAAAAATGTAGTGTCACAATTTGGCTTTCACGCGAGAAGAGTCAAGCGACTTCTTTCGAACTAAAGACAGCTAGGTTATAGTCGACTTAGGAGGCATTAAATATTTACACATTGTTCCATATTCCCGAGGTGAATTGTGGATAAATTAACATATTGTTATTACCTTACAAGGTGTTTTAAAAACTGCAAGTATGGGACGGTTATTATTGATGATCAGCATGGGGGGAGGGGTTGGCACCGAAGAGAAGTGCTTTCTCAGCTGAATATTCTTTTGACCCAAACATTAGCAAGGATTTCTCTTTCCTCACCCATAACCTCAGCTGTAAAATGCAGGAGATGAAACTCGAAAGGTATCAGGACTTTCCAGCAGATTGAAAGTTCAGAGAATCTTAGTTGGTAAGTGTGAGCGAGCCTTATTAAAACAATGTGACTAATGAAACATTGCCTTCGAGGAACCTAAAGGAGCAGCGTATAAACAGAAAAAATAATTGGTTGACAAAGATCTCCAAAAGATTGGACCACAAATGAATTTAAGTTTATGGCCTGCAGGGGATTGCGTTTAACAATTAGCTTTTCTCACGACGACGACCTAGCGCAGTTCCAAATGTAGAAAATAACTGCAGGGAGTTGCACTCCACCCATAAATTATGCACGACCAGTCCCTATAAGTTAAAATATTTTAACATTTTTAATTGCTCTCCGCTTTTTAAACGAGTTGTCTACAATATATAGCCTAGATGAAATATGCATAATGTAAAAATGAGTGCCCATTTGTTTCTAAGCATTGCAAATGCATGTGTTGCAAATTTGGAAAGCCGCCAAAAATTAAACAAACTGACGAAATATTGTCATGAAGGAATATTGAAGTACTGGCCAAGTACTGGTCAAAAGGGCATAATTATATCACAAAATACAAACTCTAAATACGCATAAAATTATGGCAGCTAGACAATATAAACCTTTATTTAGTTTATTAACACTTCATTTCATTACTACGTACATCAGGGTTTCATAACGTTTACAAATACCAATTAAAATAGAATAACTGAAATACGTCAGATCGATACAGGTAAACTACGTCAAGCGTTCCGGCTTTTTTGAGTTCCTATCTTGATTGCAATTTTCCGCATTACCTTCGCAAATATGAAAAACTCCCTTGCAAGCCCTTGAGGGAATTTGCGAAGTTCCTAAAAGCCAATTACATTCCTGTTCTGTTGTACACATACATATATTATTCAGCTCACTCCCCATCAGGGCTTTTCAGTGACCGATTATACATCAAGTATTACGCTTACTTGCATGTATCACCTACTTAGCCTATAGACTAATTTTATTTACAACAATTGTGATATTACTTCCCTAACTGTGTTTATCCTAACCCACCCTGTCAACTTTCCCTGTGGGGGAAACCGGAGTGCCCGAAGAAAACCCACAACTTTCGGCAGAGCGTTGACTGACTCTTCACATGGGCCCACAATCGAACCCACGATCTCAGAGGTGAAAGGCGCTTGCTCTGATCGTTAAACATCATAGTATATAAAATTGCATGGTAATGACCAATTTTCATGGGAACACCTATAATCCCACATCAGAACGTCACGGACATGACTTGGGATATGGTGTTACCAGTACAGGAATGATCACAATTACATAAAATGGACCACAAAATAGAAATACAATAGCAGTGTTCCATTTATGCAAGGGAAAGTATGTGGTAGTGGAAATGTGTACTCCTCAGTGTTCTGTTAATATAAACTCATAGGGTAAAAAGTTAGTGTTGTGTTGAGTATAGATAGATAGATAGATAGATAGAATCTTTATCTAACGAGGTTAGACGCGAAATAGCGAAATAGCTAAACAGCTAATAAACTTGTGGCCCTCAAACTAACTAAAATTACAATATCAATAGAATAAAGTTCATAAAAGAGTACTAACAATACCTAATTCTATATTTACAATGATGATACTCCCCCCCCCCCCAGTTGTTGACAAGTCTGGAAAAAACTTTCAAAGAAACATTTTTCCTCAGTTCCAAAGGTAGTGACTAGTGCGTTCCATAATTTAGCACCAGTGACAACGAATGATCTTCCTCCATCAGTTTCTCGTTTATACCTTGGACAAATAATGTTGCTGTTCGAATATCTTGTATTCTGAGAGTGCCTTTGATTGTTAACAACAATATTATCTTCTAAATAACTAGGCAGTCCACCGTGTACGCGTTTATGCATGATTGCACATTTATTGATCCTACTCTCCTCATAGAAAGGTATCCAACCTAGTGAATTGAAGAGTGCAACTGAAGATGCGCGGGGTTCAGCCGATAGAATTACTCTCGCTGCACGTTTTTGTAGCTTCAGTACTCTGTTTAACGAGTCTTTATTACAGGCTGTCCATATTACGTTGGCATATAGTTGAATATCGGGTGGATAATTGCGTTATAATAGAGCACTCTTTGCTTCAGTGGTATAGGTAACTTCTTACCTTCCTAAAGGCCATGTTACACGGTGCAATTTTTCTTGCAACTTGCAATGCAATTCTGCTTTTGAGAGATGTTAATTAGTGAAATCAGTGAAGAATTTTCGATATGTTGAGAAAACATCAGCGGAGTGTAATGAAGACTCGTATTTGGCAATTTTACATCTCTCAAGAGTAGAATTGCATTTCAAGTTGCAAGAAAAATTGCATCGTCTAACATGGCCTTAAGAATTCCTATACGTTTAGAAAGTTTCTTACATATCTTATCAATATGTTCATTAAAACATAATTTGCTATCAATATCTAACCCTAATAATGTAGTACTGTTTGTATTCTTTAGGATCTTATCTCCGTCTATCATGACACTGAGTTCATCCGCAACCTTAAATGCCAATCTATTCCCAGTTATCATCATCACTTTTCTCTTTTCTTCATTCAAGGGAAGTTGATTTGTGTTGGCCCAATGATGTATTTCATTAACAGATTTGCCTAGCTGTGTTCAGCTGTGTAATTTCCTTGAAATCAGCTGACGCAGTAACCGTCGTGTTGTCAGCGCGTAAAGATCAATATATTTCATATTTTATTAAGATAAACCGACATTGTAACCGTAGGTTAAATTGCATCGGTCTTTACAATATAAAACTACATGATGTTTACAATAAGAATTAACTACTTGATGTTTACAGTAAGAATTTTAAAATACAATAGATCTATTTACTATTTTCTTTAGAGATAGTTCGTGGTAAAAACGAGTTTTTAAATCTGTCCGTTTTACATAAAAAGTTTTTATATTTCGTGTCATAATCTAACGAGGTTTGATCTAACAGATCAGGTGTTCGTCAAGAATTGGTCACATAGTTCTTCAGGTCTTGTTTTGAGTAACGAGAGGTCGGTCAGTTCACGTGCCTGCCTATAGCTTAATGAAGGCAATATGATTCTTAGTGCGCGTTTTTGAATTTTCTATTAAAATGCCAAACTTGGCAGGCATATTCTAAAACAGGTCTTATGATGGAAGTGAAAACCGTGAGCAATATCTTCAAATTGGCGTTCGATCTTTTTAAAATTCGAAGCATGTACAGTCTTTTTCCAGCTTCCTAACGATTTGGTGTATGTGGTCGTTCCAATTCATATTATCTTAAAAGGTATAGTTCCGAGGATGCGAGTAGATTCTACGCGTTTCACTGGTACGTCGTTAATCAGTAGAGGCGTAAAGTTCCGTTTTTCTTTGGAAAAGTCAATGACCATTTCTTCACATTTATCTACGTTGAGCTTCATATTGTTTGCGATAGTCCAGTTATAAATATAGTCCACTAGGTCTTGGAGGTTACTGTTACAGTGAGGTGGGATACTTTTAGTGACCGTACAGTCGTCGACATATTTCCATCTATCAGTCCATTCAGTAAGTAGGTCGTTTATCATGATAAGGAAGAGAACAGGACCCAAAACTGTCCCTTGAGCTACTCCTCCATTTACATTGCGCCAATCCGGCAAACAGTTGTTCAGTTTTACTCGTTGTTTACGTCCTGTAAGAAAGCTTTGAATCCAGTCTATTATAGTTGATGGTACGTTCATATCAGACAGTTTCTGCAGAAGAATAGAATAGAATGGTCAATACGGTCGATTGCCTTCGAAAAGTCAAGAAGGAATACTCTTATGGCACTCTTTGCCGAGTCTGTCTCGCTTAGTAGATGATGTACGAGACTTATTAAGTTGTGGGTTGTTGAGGTGTTTTTAAGTGAACCAAACTGTCTTTCATCTATTTTTTCTTTGATCGAATCAATCAACCAATCGGCAACAAAACTTTCGCAAATTTTTGAAAGTGTAGGAGTTAGTGATATAGGGCGTAAATCGGTACTTATATCAACAGGTACTGTTACTTTTGGGATTGGGATAACGTCAGCTTCTTTCCACGATGTAGGAACGTGCGCTTGCTGCAGCAAAGCGTTAAAAATTGAGGATATAGGTGAAGCTAAGACGTGGGCGTACTCCTTGAGCACCCAATTTGGTGTTTCGTCAGGGCCAGATGATTTTGAAGAGGATAAAGTAATTAATTTTTTGTATATGCTTTCTTCACTGATAATATACTCAGGGAGGGTAAGATATTGACTACTCTCGATCTGGGTCTCAGTGGGGGGTTGTTTCAAGGGGGACATTTCTTGAGTAGTTGTGGTAAAGGCATCGTTAATTTTATTAGCTAGGACTTCTCCGTTGATGATCTCATCATCCCAAACCAGGGAGGAGAAAACCTTTTTCTTTGGGTATCCTGCAAGTTGTTTAATGCATTTCCACCACTTTTTAGGGTTAGGATTCGATTTCAGCTGGTCCATCATCTTTCGAAGGTAGGCAGATCTAAGTTTTGCACATTGTCTATGTGAAAGGTTACGAAGGTAGTGGTACTGTTCGATTTTCCCATCATGGTAAGCTTTTTGCCTATTTAGAATAATCTTCTTAAACTCAGGTGTTACCCAGGGTTTGTCTTTATCATGCAACTTCACTGTTTTTAAGGGGAAGAAAAGATCTAATCCTGTTTTTAAAACATTTTGAAAAATGGCCAATTTCTGTTCGCATGATACTTCTCGGTACAGTGTTGTCCAGTTGATGTCAGCTAGCCACTTCCCAAAAGCAGATTTGTTGGATGTGTTCCGTTTCCTTCTCTTAGTGGTCATATTTTTAGCCTGGGATTTCTTGAAAGTACAAATCAGCGAATTATGATCACTTTGTCCTACGGGTGAAGTAACCAGTGGAGGATCACAAAAGGTCGCCAAATTCGTGAGAATTAGGTGTAAGATAACGTTATTTCTAGTTGCTTCTCTAACAATTTATTTTAACGTGAAGTGCCTAAGTAAATGAGACACCGGACATCTATTGAAGTCGCCAACAAGAAAGATCCTTGCGTTTGGATATTATGTAAGGGCAAGGTCAAGGTTTATCGTTAAGTGATCGACTAAGGCTTTATTATCATTTTGTGGTGGGTGATAATTATAAACTGTGCAAACGATGAGGCATGAGTAACCACGAGGAAGTTGATGGGGTCTTACGTAGAGCCAGAGGGTTTCGAAGCTGTCGTCTTGTAATTCGGTTAATATCTTAAAGGGAGTATGTGAATTTATAAATGCACACACTCCTCCCCCGATCTTATTAACTCTATCACGCCGTACTAATACGTAGCCATCAACTTGGACCACCACATCGTCAATATTATGGTTCAGCCACGTTTCAGTAATAAACGCAAAGTTAATGTTATTTAGTTTGAGAATAGTTTCTAAGTGATCTATCTTTGGCACTAATGATCGGACGTTCGATAGGAAAAAGGTTAATCGGTGTGTTTGAACTAAGTGTTTTTTACAATTTTCATTGTCTTTTGTAGTTGGAATAATGACCAGGTTAGATGGATTTCGAAGCCGCTTATTTCGATTAGGAGGGTTATGACCTCCGATTTTTGGACGCGGAGGCAACCAGTCGTTCGTTAACACATTAATCGGTGTACGAGATCGAGATAGTTGATCCACTCTGACTCTTTGCGTTGTAGTGGGTACCGGAACCATGGAAGGTGAGAGTGATCTAGGCATCGATTGCTCGAACGGTCCTGTACTTGGGGGGGTCTGGTTCGGAAACATTTCCGAAAATAATTCGTTTTCTGTGGGTGTTGATAGTGTAATTGCGTGCTGTTTGAACGATCATGTAAGGATAAAACATGATGTCAGTTCGCTGGTTGTTCGAAAATTATTAGGTTTCTTATTATTGCCTTTATGGTGTGTAACAACATTCATCGGAGGTGACGTGTAGCGGAAGGTCGTTTATAAACAGTATGAAGAATAATGGTCCAAGGATAGAACCCTGAGGAACGCCGTGATGCATGTAGGCAGTAGATGATTCTTCACCATTCAAACTGACCAGTTGGGTTCTACTCGATAAATAAGACTCACACCATCCATATTCTAAGCCAACTATGCCATACATTTTTAATTTTTGTAATAAGAGTTCATGTATCATGGTCCACCATGTCAAACGCCTTGCAATAGTCAACCAATACCATACCATTAATCCTGTTGTTATCTTGGTTAAAGAAGCAATTCATCAATAATCTTTACGAGAGCTGGTTATATATATGTGTGTGTGTAGTTGTTGAATTGTGAGTTGTGTACGCATGCAGAGAGCGTGAATCGCAGTGTTTGATGTGCAATTGTGTAGGGTAATTTCTAAGTAACATCAGTCACTGTAAAACGACGGACACTAAACAAGTGTAAATATCTGTACTTAATAAATATATTTTAAAAATACAGCCTACGTATGAAGTGTATTGAATCGTGAGCCAGCAACCAGCGTGACGTAAATCGTACTAAGTTACGCGATAAGTGAATTCCATGCATCGAAAACAGTCCCGTGACTGTACTCCCGTCTATAGGAAGCAAGGGCCAACCAAGTTAAGGCAGACGATATAACATAAATCAGGATGACACACAACATTTTCTTCATGGAAACATTGATAGTTGAGTAGTTCCTACCTTAGCGCGAGATCCTTTCGTAGTCCATGTGATCTGAAATTTTTCTCCTTATATGATTATACTTCCATTCACTTTCCTTTCATCGCCTACAGTCAACGGACACCATTCCAGGGCCACTTAGGCGCTGTTTATATGATCTCGGGTACCAGGGACACCCTACCCCCCCCCCCTCCGAGACAACTTTACCATGCCGGGTCCGTGCGCGGATAAAATTCAGAAAGGGATAACGCGGGGAATACTCCATTTTTTGTTCGAAATACTTCGTTTTTTGTTCGTTTATGTTGTTTTTAACAAAATGTTTCTATTGAGCATGCGTAGGTCTAAAAAGTTGCCCCTGGAGGCCGAGGCAAATCAATGCAAACTGTTTACATGGACAAAAGTTGTCCCTCCTACAAGGGTAACCCTGTTTCGTAAACAGGGTGTCCCTACCACCAGGGTGACCCAACCAGCCGAGACGAGTTGAAAACGTTCCATATAAACACTTGCGTTTAAATGTTATATAATGAATATAATTTTGCCTCTCCCAGGGTAGCTCGGGTGGTAGGGTGTCCCTAGTACCCGAGATCATATAAACAGCACCTTAGAGGTTGCGCCGCGGGCCCCGGGGCAAAACGTTCCCAGAAGCCCTATAACGTCATATTGCACTTTATTGCATATTATCCTGCAATCTTGTGTCAAGCTTTGCCTTTGGGGACCCTGACCAGGGTCGGGCAAAATATCCCCGTCCGTTTCGGGGGTACAAACTGATAACAAACAAGTATAGAAATTATACCTCTATGTATATAACGGACAGTTCGTATAAAAGTGCGAACAGCCGGAACAGGCAGGGATGTGGGGGTGCATTCCGACAGAAAATAAATGTCGTGCCCATCATCTAACCTGCGAACGGGCATACTCTGGGTACGAGATTGGCAGAAAATGTTCGTATTTTTGAGCCCCTGGGGGTTTGAGGCAATCTTTTAATATATTCCACCTAGACTAAATGAGCTTCTAGCTAGTATTATTCAATTCAATTTACTATTCAAAGTACTAAATGAAACACTTCAAATGAACAAAATCGCTGAATGTGATTAAGCAATTTAAACAAATCATCTATTAATTCAACAAAAACAAAAACAAAGTTAATTCTTTTTAAATCTCTATCAATAAAAAGAAACAGGAAGTAAAACTCATGAACAATCAATCTAGCTATATGCTTATATATTTCACAAGTGAAAAACACTACATTTTTAGGTGTCGTCATTGACGAACATTTAACTTGGAAGGATCATATATAGATATAATAACAAAAAAAGGAGTTTGGGTAATGGTCGAGTGTCGAGGGTCATAGGTCGAGGGTCAAAAGTCGAGGTCGAGGGTCAAAAGTCGAGGGTCGAAAGTCGAAAATACTAAATTTTTATCCATTTTAAAAGTTTTACAACCATTAAACGCGGCAAAACAATTAGTTTTGCTGTCAAAACTGAAAAATTTCGCCTATGGCTATGCCGTATGGCTATGTACTGGCTGAAAGTTTCGCTTGTGGAACTAAAAGTCTGATGCGAGGTTTGATGTTTGAAAGCATACATCTTTTATTTTACATTGGAGTTTAAAATATACAAACACGGACGATTATACAAAAATGGCGTTTCACTCTCATGAGAAATTTGATTATAGGTATAAATATGCATGGGCGTACCGGAAGGAAAAAATTAGGGGGGCGGAAAGAAAATTGCCCGACTTTTCGAGATTCTGCCCGACTTTTCGGGATTCTGCCCGACTAGGACGCCAAAAAAATTTCGGTCAGTGTACCATTTTAGGGGTCAAAAAAATTTTCCGGACAAACAATTTTTCCGGAGCATAACATAAATTTTCGAAAATGCACAAAATTTGCCAAAAAATTGAATTAATTTTAGACAAAATTGACAGAATTTGACCCATTTTTTTTTATTGCAAACCAAAATTGCCCGACTGTTCATCGAATATTGCCCGACTGCCCCCCCCCCGCCCGGTACGCCTATGTAAATATGTTATCTCTTGGAGGCGAAAGAGTTCTGAAATTCTCAGAACTTCAACTTAACGATACTCCTCATACCGCGTATGGTTTTGGAGGTTTAAAGCGTTAGGGTGTGCGAGAAACATATATATATATTATATATTTTATAACATCATGTCTGCACCGGAAGTGCACATGTTCGATTGACAGTTTCATATTCATAATATAGTTGCGAGAACGTTGTAGTGTAATAAAATGGAAACTTTCTTTAGTTATTCTGTCAAAAATAACATGCACGAAGCACGAATCTTTATAACAGGGTGATTTTAGTCGGGTTCAGAATTTACGACCATAGTGAGAGATTTTTGCTGCGCTGGGACTCGATTCGTTCTGATAGTACAATAAATACAATATACTTTCGAATCACCCCACCGGCACCGTACGTTCTCGAATAGTTTTACTAATTTTACACTTTCTCGAAAAACAAAAAGGAACCTAATTATGCCCTAAGGCATGTTCTGTACTAACAGTAATGAAGTTAGTTATCAGGAGAACCTTTAAAATTTTGACAACAAATGCCAAAAACGTAGTATTCTAAAAATGTAGTAAAAAAAATTTAATATTTCCCATTTTCGACCCTTGAATTTCAACCCTCGACTTTTGACCCTCGACCTCGACTTTTGAGCCTCGACCTCGACTTAGTAATGTTACCAGTTTGTTCATGTTCAGATATCATCACTTGAAGAATTTACCAGAATTTTTACAAACTACTGTCTATATACTACTATGCAAATAGTAACACCCGAAATTCGTTTTTATACCCGTAATTATAACGGACTGTTCATTATTTATACCCGGGGTTGGTACCGAAGAGAAGCGAAAACACTGTAAATTTTTTATTTACCCAACCTCAACATTGGTCAAAATAATCTTTACCCAACCCATGTGTTACTGTACATCATAATAATTAAACACATAATAATTAAACACATGGTGAGATAAATCAAGTTGCCTAATTTTTAAAAGCTCATTCACCCTCGAATTCACTGAGTGTGCCAAACCAATCACGTTTCTGCTGATCAATGATAGAGTCCTTCCTCTATCAGTATATCACTGATGGTCTTTTTTGGTACAGAATGTATTGTACACATTTTTCTTCATATTTTCCAATGCATGGTAATTTTGGTTTTATTTTATTTTATAGCTGACAAACAGCCATAATTTTTTTTACCCAACCCATGAGCTAGTCAAAAACTTGATTACCCAACCCATATCTCTTCGGTACCAACCCCGGGTATAAATAATGAACGGTCCCTAAGTCGTATCAAAGAACAAACTATGCAGGCCTCGAAATAAATCGGGGCGTTATACCGGTCATTATATCCGGTGGATCACAAAATTTACCGGTCACAGCGGAATTTGTGCCGGTCATTGTCACTCCTTACCTCCTTTTTCCCGCTCATCTTTCGCGTGATTCGTGACTTTAGAAACAATTTGTATTTTGAATTGTATTAATTTGTGTACAAAGTAGAAGAATGGCATTAATCAAAGCTGTAGTAGTAATTACAGCGCAATTTACACAATACACATGAATATTTCGTATTTGGACGCTGACAAACAGAGCAATTGTTTGCCATGCTTGCTTGTTAAGTCGCAAATGACAACTGTAATTTGAGTTGCGAGCATGCTGTAAGGCTTCATTCCAGTTACGCGTTTTTCATATTTGCGTACACGCACGTAAAAGTTGAAATCGCTTTACATCCTACTTATGAAATAACTAAATTTATTTAGTATTCAGTTTTGTGTATTTAAACTTTTCTGTCGCACGTGTGAAAAACGCGTAACTGGAAAACAGCCCTTAGGCACAATACTTGCGGTATATCGTATCCGTACGACAAAAGTGTCACTTCGCCGCCCTTATTAACCTGCGCCGAAAATCAACTATCAAACTTGGAAAATCAACAATCTGCTCTATTTTTGAACGTACGTTTTTGTTTAAAAAAATTACCGGTCACGCATGTCCGCCAAGCGACGATATTTGCCGGTCAAACTGTAAAATTTTACCGGTCAGTGACCGGTGACCGGCACTTATTTCGAGGCCTGAAACTATATATGTCAAACATTCACTCGCTAACAAAGGAGTTAATATCTGGAATAATCTTGACATAAAATTAAAAAACCCTGTATCATATGAAAAAGCAACACTCTTCATTCTTCAATCTTTCAATTTAATGTACTGATAAATACATTACTTCTCAACATGTAAAACGGTAAATAGATCTAATATACAGTATATAGTTTAATATTGTCATACCCTCATAAAAAAAACTATCATGGTATAGACTATAGTACTGTTTGATGTCACTGTCACTTTTAGCATTTTTCTTTTTTGTTCTGCATGTTTGTAAATTAGGATCGATATCTAGTTAACTAGCTATAGGATGTCAGTTTGGACTAATTGATCTCGTGTATAGAACTTGTGTTAGTAGTTTTGGTGATGTTGTAGGCTTCCTGTAAGAAATCCAAATTGAAGATATGTGGTTTACAGGACATATGCTTGTAACCCTCACAAACATTGATATTAAATGGAAAGCCAAGCCAAAGATATGGCCATGCAAGGGTCGATAGTTTCATTAGATACCTTTTGACTTGCCACAAGTCTGTCTCAGAAAATTGTAGTTTTATTTGGGAGTGCATGTAAACAACATAAATGACTCATGACTAATAGTGATAATCGAAACGCGGACGTGGAGCCCACGTTTGCGTAGGCGATGAATGTCTGACCATATCACATATTTATTTTTAGACTTTCGAGTGCTGAGGAAACGAAACTTGTGGTTTTCAGGCTTTTAGCGACTAAACTTTATAGTCGCTGAAAACCACAAATCACTAAACCCATGTCAATGTCAATACTCCTCCTGCGAAGAAAAAGATTTATAATAGGTAAAAAAATCCCCATCCATCTAGATCTAAAATCGTGTTGAAACTGACCATGCGGATAATAAGCAATTGGATCTCAATATGAATGGGCGTATTTAATTGAATTTATAATTACACAATAAACAATATGCATTTGCAATGTACGTATAAAAACATATTATGGAAAGTACTTTAGGAGTTTACGTATATAATATAATATAGATGATCTCTGATAGATGACGTTCCGAAAGCGAAAGCTTTAACTATAGTATGTCCATACTAGTTATATATAGTTAACTAGAAAGTCTTATAGAATGTAGTAAATGGTGAATCTAGCCAGTAGCCCGGCATTATTTGGTTGAGCAAGTGGGTGGCAAGGCCTAGCAACACCGTATAGGAAGCTACGGTGTACCACAGACCACAGCTGTTCGTGCAGTCAAACGGGGGAATTAATGATTTCGGCTGGAAAATTCGTACGACCTTTCGAAAAATGCCATTCTTTATTAAATATTGTGGGATGTGTGGCAATGGCAACTAATATCCTGCAGATGTTCTGAAATGTTCTAGAAGTTTCGAATTTCGTTCAAGCAGGAAAATTGTGAGCCATTTGTCATTTGAGTTGATTTGACAAAGGAGATTACTAATGCCGCGTAATGGTTTAAAATATACATATAGATATACATGGTTTAAAATATAATGGTTTAAAATATACATAAAGGCATTGGGTCGTTCAAAATCACAAACAGTTGAATAATGAAACCTCAAATCCATGCACGAATTGCTAAAATCAATTCTAGTTAACTTACTGATGATTTAGACTCGTTCCATGACCAATGTCAATGACAATGTATAGGCATTACCAGTAACAAAATCTGAAAACAACGGCAACTCCGAATAAGAACATTATTCATTCTTTTATATTTCGACCAAGTCGTTGGTTATCGTCAGTCATGATGATTATCAGATGATTCATTTTATTGGATTCCGGACAATGACTAAACATATAGTGTGTCGAACTCGACATAAATATATTACTAATTAATAAACTCGTATTAAGAGTTATTGCTATTTTGTATTTAGATTTTACTATATAATAATCGGTGGTTTGGGAACAAAATTTTATTTAGATGTACAGCAAAAGCAAGTTTAAAGGTCTGGTTTAAGCACAGGAACTAATTATTCCAATTAACTCGTGCTATGAGTATGTGTACGTCAACAAGCTTTCGTTGATAGGGATGCAACTACCTGAAAATTCGACGTTTCGAGCGAAGGCCCTTCGTCGGGAAGTTAGGAAACGTCGAATTTCTCCTTGTATTTTTCAAATAGTTGTATCCTTACCAAGGAAAGCTTGTTATTATTGGCACTACCTGCTGCCCCCTGGCACCACAGACAGTTCACGATTATATCTGACGTCAGTTCAAAAATATTCATCACGTACATGTCAGAAATTTGTCAGATTAAAAGATTTTATAGATGAATAAATTCTCAACAAGAATACTTTATGCAAGTATTCTTTGTGCATGTACATATTTTTTTGTTCAATTGAACTATATACTGTATATAAATGATAATATGAATATCATTAAATATTGAATCTTATCTATTAGTATTAATAAATATGTTTTGCAATACCAATATGACGTGATGTAATTGAATCTGCATTCGCTTCCACGACCCATAAATATTTACAGGGTATTAATATACAGCTATTATACATTTCACTATATTTTGCAGTCAAGTTTCATTAAGATAAAACTGTTTTTAAAAGATCTTTCTGTTCAGAATTAAATTGGTCTGGAAATATAATGTCAAAAGTTAAAAGAAGGTTACCAAATTTTCCATCCTGTTCAGGATGTGGTAAGCCCTCCCCAGGAAACGTCTTAGTAAATTTAGGTTTGATAACCCGTCCACCTGAATTGAAATGAAGTTTCCTGTCTCCGGATAATGTTGGTATTTCATATGTTGTGTCTCCAATTAACGCCCGCCTTAGATTTATCTTGATTGTATAAATGAGGTTATTGTCTAAATCCCTTTGGTACAACTCATGTGGGTTATCTTTCAAAACAAACACAATATCAGCTGGTATTACCCCACGTTTCTCGTCACCTTCCTTTGGAAAGGTAATCGTCGTTCCTTCTTTCGAGCCAGGCTTGACATCGATTTTCAAAATTTTTTCTACTTTCCTTGATGTGATATGATCCGGATTTAGGACTGTTTTAGTGATTTTCATTTTTTTCGTACACCCTGACTTGATTTCTTCCAAAGTGACACGTAAGTCTTTATAGATTGGGGGATCTTGTATTATTTGTCGCTTGGACGGCAGTGGCGGCTTAAAAGTCGTATCTCCAGTGCTAGCTCTCCTCTTCCCAACCTTCATTCCCAAGTCTATGAGATCATCAATAAGGTCAGATTTTCTATTACATGTAGTTACAAAAACTTGAGTAAAGATTTTTTGGGCAAGATCTTTGTTAATCGCTGAAAATGAGAAAGTCGAGTTTGAAGTATAATTTGTTCCATTGCGATCAAATTCTTCTCTGCTGATTTCATTGCTCAGTACGACGTATGCTTCGGTTATTTCATTGAATTTGATTGATGCTCCAGGATTACTATTTCTATCGGGGTGATATTTCAACGCCAATTGACGATACATTTTCTTGATTTCTTCGACGGATGCTTGCCGAGAAATATTTAACACTTTGTAGTAGTCTATAGCCATACTTTTCAAAAATATAGAACTATTCACGCCGTTGCTCTCAATTTGACTGCCGTACTCAAAGAAAGCTAAAACTTACATTAGTTTCGTTATGAGAGGCCCCCATTTCCATCTCAATGGAAACGTCGAGAAAGTGTCCATATAAGGTATCAGTTGCCAAATATGGAAAGTGTCGGGACATTGTCAGACAGCAGGGAAAAGCCAACTTCTTGTGGCGGATATTCTAGAAATTTCCTGAAGTTGTTCGATTCAGCTGTTGAAATATGAAACGATCATACAAATGCTAATGTAGACTATTATAATCAATAGTTTCTAGATCTACATTACGCGAAAATTTGATGTGATTTATAATGTGAATTATAGTTACAATAATAATATGCATATAGTTACTAATGAGGATGAATGTGATTACATATTGTGAGTGGGCAGTCGAAAATTATATTTTCTTTTATTTTCTTGCCTTTTCAGCTTTTCTTGATAGAAACTTCTCTTACTTCTCTTCATTTTAAACATATGTAATATTTATAAATATGCGATCTAGAATGATCAAATAAACAATGAAAGGTACCGGTTTCGCATACAACGAACTATATAGTATATGAATGCACGCTGAGTGCATATTTTACCCATGATTTTCATTTCAGTGATAATTAGTGACTGACCGTATATATCATTTTGACTTGCAACACTAATGGCCACTATTGCACTAATAAATTATTAGTTATCGCTCAAAGCTTTTGATGGGATGCCCTTGGTATATTCGGCAGTGTTGGCCTGCAGCCTGGTTAATATTGTTAACAATACTGCATGATTATTCTAGCCTGATCCATGCACGACAAAATATTTTGTAGGAATTTGCGGCAAAGAAACATTTCTCGAACAATTTTAATATCGGTGGTTGCACAACTTTATTTGACTGAGTTTCCCATTTTGTTTTTCTCAGTAAATATAGAGATTGGAGAAACAAACGTTTCGTTTGCAAACCAAACTCAAAAATTTCAACCTTCACTGCACATGCTCAAACATATCGGCTTATCGCTGTATAAGGCAGCGTTTACACTGTACCGTTTCCGTAGCGTTCTCGTATTGTTCGAGAGAACTAGACTATTGTCTTGCGTTCCCTTGAGGATTAAGAACAATACGAGAACGCTACGAAAACGGTACAGTGTAAACGCTGCCTAAATTTCGCTATAACGCGCGCGTTGCTATATAATCCCGAGATCCAGCGCATGTGGACCGGAGTCTTGAAATATAGAAAAAACGCACATATATATTTAGCACTCTAATCAGATGTCAAGATAGTATAGATATTGTTTATATAACTTCACCTGCAGCTAGTTGCTTAGATTGGACTGAGAAATGACTGTGATTATAAAAGGCTATACTGAATACTGCAATAAGTCATATACTTTCTAAAGAAGCCTAGCCTGTGTTTTCGGTTGGCGGTATCAGTATACCATACAATCATTTTCTTATCGAAACGATCAATCTATGCGTATGAAAGTATAATAAAAGGCAGTATGAAAGTATAATAAAGAAGTGTGGGTCAGCTTAGGGATGTTCATATGGGGATGTGTGGGTCAACTTAGGTGGAAGTGTGGGTCAGCTTAGGGATGTTCATATAGGGATGTTCATATAGGGATGTTCATATGAGCCGGGCCAGCCCACCTAGCCGGGATGAATCGTGTCACAAAAAGTTTTGGAAACAAACTAACGTATAATTCATCTTTGAAATGTCATTTTGCCTTTTTGGATGTTTACCAAAGTCGTTATTATAAGAGCTTCACCCCGACCTGCATGGCCAGCCCGATATGAAGCGCCCCTTAGTCAGTGAATGTTGGATTATTTGAAGTTAGCGCCGGTGAAGTTGGATCCAATATAGCTAGCTTGCCCTTGGTCTTCGCCGCGCGGTACAAACTTAACTATAGCGCCACTCAACACTTGTTGGAAGATTGTGCACCGGTATTGGCCGTATCAACTATGACGATTAATGAACAATGGCATGCTACTATATGTAATGATAATACTCTGAAAAAACATAAGTCTTATTCATTTCTCAGAATAAGTCTCACTTTCAGTTTCTGTTATGCCGTTTTTAACAGCCGTCATCTTGCAGTGCTGGGCTTTAATTACCTTTATTGTACTCGTCTTCATCATCATCACGGAAAATGTTTATCCAGTACCTTCCACAAGCTATATATAGAGACAAAAAAACTTTGTTCCAGGATATATAATAATTCATTTCTGAGAGCTTGCACGACAGAATAAGGCCTTAATATATTAGGGTCTGTCTAAAGTCAAGAAACATTTCCAAGTATACTACATTTTAAAAAATAAATTGAAAAGTTAGAGACAACATCCCATTTATGTACCATTTAAAACATGAGCAGCAGTGTTTTATCTGACATTATAATATAGCATTTGTAAATTCTCAACGCTGATTGGCTAAGAGCCGTGTTGATATAGTCAATGTCAACACGGAAACGTCGGAAAATTTCTTTCTTTATGTTTCTTTGTGCCATTACCAGAAATATGGGACAAGATGGCGACGGACATGCGCACTTTGACCAAATATGGCAACCAAATATTACTATAAACTATATGGGAGTTGATCAAAATATCAAATTTTAATATACTTTGTTTAAATATTTCATGGTTGCGGAGCTCGATTATAGTTGCGACACCAACAAGCAATATTTCTAAACAAAAATCGCTAGTATTGCACCGCGTCTAGCAGGT
>CACRXK020009339.1:0-19292 GCA_902702795.2 Paramuricea clavata
AGTACAAACTGAATTACACGATTATAAATATAACAACTAGATAAAATATATACATAGAGTCACACTGTTAAAGTTATATCAGAGGTTACCAATTATCTACATTTAAAAAACCTGTTAAAGGCGGTTAGGTGAAGGACAACGATAAAATATGCTATAATGTTCAATAGTCTATAGTTCAAAAATAGGTCATTAAGTGTAAAATTACGAATTATACTTAATTGTAACAAAGTTGCGAAACCGTTCAGTAAATATAAGCGGTGCAGGAGGATTGCTGTTTCGCAGGCAATAGTTATGGACGGGTTCGTACGGTGTTTCTTTAAGAATATTTACCAGCGGGTTGCGGAAGGTTGACTTGTGATCCTTTAATTTCTGAACGAACGACTTGCAGGCATCGCCTCTGCGATCAATTAATGTATCAAATCCGGTAGTATCCAGCGCATCGGCATATGACAAGTCAGGATAGATGATTTTAAGAGCACGACGTTGAATGGACTCAATTTCATTCGACAACGTGGATGACAACGTAGCCCACGACGGTGTCGCGTATTCCAAAAGTGAACGTATAAAGGAGCAATAAACTGTTGCCAAATCAGATTGCTTCAGATCAGCTTTACGTAACTTGCGGAGGGAATATGATCGTGAATTTGCCTTTTTCATTATATAATCGGCATGTGAATTCCACCTAAGATCGTTAGACAAGTGGACACCAAGTAGTTTAAATGAGGATACTAATTCGACGGAAACTCCTGAGATGTAAATAGGACTAAAACAAGTGTGGTTGTATTTCAAGAAAGTAATGATCATTTCCTTACATTTCTTGGGATTGAGCTCCATTCCTCTTTTTGAAGCAAACTGGGAGATTTCATTTATCACTATGGGTAGTAAACTAGGGGAACCCCGCGGAATGATTTCAAAGGCCGTTGAATCATCAACAAATTTAATACAACCGTGCCAATTGTTTAATAGCTGGTTGACAAGAATTGCAAACAGAAGAGGTCCAAGTTTGGTAACTTGAGGTAGGCCACCATTAGTTTTCTTCCATGAAGAATAGTAATCATCAAATTTTACGCATTGTTCGCGATCCGTAAGGAAATCATAAATCCTACGAACGATGGTGGAACGGTGGACATCAAGTCGTTTTTAGTTCGTCGATTATAATGCTGTGGTCGACCAGATCAAAGCCTTTTCTAAAGTATCTGAAGAATATTCTAACAAAGCATTGACCTGACTCGAGAGCTGCAAGAATGGAATGTAACAGATAAACCAAGGCATGGGTTGTAGATTTGCTTGGGAGGGAAAACTGCATTGAATCCATTTTGTCAGCAACTTGCAATAACAGAGATTTTAAAGTAAACCCTTCCATGACTTTTGACACTTGAGATGTCAGTGAGATGGGCCTTAGGTCGTTCTCAAGGGATGATGGAGGCGACACATTCGGAATTGGAATAACGACAGCACGTTTTAGTTATTGAGGAAAAATTCCTTGTTGCATGGATGAGTTATATATGTCAGAACTGGAGCAAATTCGGTAGCGAACATTTTAAGCAGCTTATTGGGAATACTGTCCGGACCCGTGGATTTATTTATCTTAATTTGTCGATGGGTTGCGGAGACAATGCCGGGATTGACAAGAAACTGATGGGGTATGTCGAGTTGGATGGAACTGGTATCACGTGTAAGTGGGGAAAAATGAGATGTGAGATTAACCAAGAACTCGTTAAACGACTCGGCCAAATGGGTTGCGGTAGGGTTATCATCAGTTAATATAACTGGTGGAACCATGTGACACTAGATGTCAAACCGCTTAAACTCTTAACTTCTCTCCACCACTTAGATGGATTACCTTCTTTAAGTTTTTCCACTGATTTCGAGTAATACTTACTACGCGCAGTTTTGACATCATGTTGGACTTTCTTGCGCAAGAATTTATAGGCTTTCGACGCCTTCCCGTATTTGCAAAAGGCCTTCTGACGTTTGGATATTGCAACTTTCAAGGAAGGGGTCATCCACTGCTTGTCAGACTTGCTGATTTTGGTTTTCTTAATTGGGAAAAAGTAATTAACTGCAGAGCTAATTAATTCATCAAATTTAGCATATTTTCCTTCGCAATCGGGAATGGATAAGACATAGGTCCAGTCGTAGGCGGAAATCCACTGACCGAACAGTCTTAGATTACTGTTCCTGAGATCTCTTTTCAGCACTGAACTATTCACTTGATTGAGTGGTTTATTTAAATAGGATTTGATAAGAATGGTATTATGGTCACTACGGCCAATAGGAGGCAATTTAAGTGGTTCAAAAATAGTTTTTTTCATATTAGTTAAACACCAATCTAGGACGGAGTTATCTCTGGTGGTCACGCGTATTATTTGCGAGAGACCTGTTAGCCTCTTAACACGGTTAACATCGAAACCAGTGCTAGTAGGGTTAAAATCACCTGTGACTAACACCAGCGCATCGGGGTGATTTCTAAGGAATGCGTCTAAATTACTTTGAATATGGTTATATAGATCCCAGTTCTCGGATGTACCGGAGGATGTCGTATGGTAGATTAAAACGTAGTTAAAGTTAACGATGCTTTAGGGTATCGTTAACTTCTCAAAACGTAGTTAAAAATGGCGCTTGTATAGGAGGGAACAACATTTTTCAGTAAAACAACAATGAAAAGTAATGCTTACCTGGGATTTTCAATCGCTATTTTCCCTGTGTATGTTTTCTGCCAATATAAACCTTTCAAACGCTATCACTTTGGTTTTTCGGCGAAAACAAAATATATTTTTGCACGGGAAGATTTCTCGAAGACGACGTAGGGCCCATTACATGAAGAAACATGATATATAATTGCCAAACAGTTACACTTTGGTTTAACGTAGACATCTCAAGTAAAAATGGCCTTCTTCGTTGATTTTTTCCTTGTTTTCTAGTATATTTTTCACTGTTTTCAATAAAATTTCCGCCTATTTGCAAAACGCGAGTCCACAATCATGTTAAAAATGCTCGTCAGCGGTCGTTAATCGCTGCTTACTTTATGTAATTTTGTATTTAGAAACGCCCGGTCCACGCAAGTTAACTACGTGATTAGTTAATCATCCGACAAACTAAGTTTTGTGCAACGCAATTAAGTCGTGTAGTTAACTAATCATAGTTAATGATTAGTTAACTACAGTGATTAACGCTAATCATAGTTAAAATTAACGACGTTTTTATACAACCGGTCCCTGCTGGTATAAACCAGAACGAAACAATACGCTATTTTGTTTTTGTCCGGAGGTGAATAGTGCAAGCATATCCGGAGCTGAGCAACCAATCAAATTGCTTGAAAAGCACTATCCACCTCCCGAGTATATGCTAATTAATAAAGGTGCAGCAACTCCTCATCCTCTCTTTCCAAACCACCAAGGATCCTATATAGGCTGTTCTAACATTTACAAGTATTTCAAACTGGAAAATACTTTTAATGAAATGAATACTTATACCCTTTTTCTCAGCCGAACGAGAACAAGAGTTGCATGGGAGTTAATGAGAGTTGACTGGATATTACTCATCTGCAACTCTCATCAAAATTTGAAAATATTGGTGACATTCGATGACAGTTGGGAGTCAAACGCGAGCAAGAGTTGCAACTTTCATCAACTGTCATTCTCGCTTTACAAATACTTTCAGACGAATTTGTGTAGAATGCATTCCCTTTATACGGTCTGTGTTTATATAACAAACTCAGTTAAACTTTAATATTTCAACCTAATATTTAGTTACCTGTTAAAAAACAGTTTAAAAGGTTTAAATTTGGATTTTTTGTCATGACCTGAAAAAGTAAAGTAAAGAATAAATTATAAAAAGTATACTTAATATTAACATAGTACGTGAGCAAGTAAGTACGGTAAATAAGTACTTGCACATGAGAGCTATTGACTGAATTGCAAAGGATGCCAGTTTTCAGTCACATGAACAGAGATCCCCTGGATAGTTAGCATAAGAGGAGGTGCCCAGCACAACTCTATACAGTGGATGCAAAATTGCTTAGCAGAATTGACTCAAACAACACAACACAACACAACACAACACAACACAACACAACACAACACAACATAACACAACACAACACAACACAACACAGAAAAGACAACAACGAACGCAGAAAAGGAGGAAGAGAACAATGAAAAACAATATTAGAACTTTAAAATATAACGATTACCTCGCGTAATCAATAAAGAACAATATAACACTAGTATAAGTTGTTGGTATACCTGATTTAGTCGTGCTTTGAGAGGAAAGTTTCGGAGAATGTGTGGTTGATTTATTTTTGTCGTATCGCTGTTCCGTTACTACTAAACAAAATAAATTCAAATAAAATCAGATTACGAGGAGATCATTTGCAGCTAAACCTCAGCAACCCTGACTGCAAGGGCAAAACTCGATGACATCTCGTGCATGCCAACACAATTTATCTATCGGCATCCGTCCGTCCGTCGACCATCTACTTATCCATCCATCCGACAATTTCAAAAGTATGAGACAAAACACTATCCAAAGATTGGCATCTTGAAACTCAAGATATGAGTCAAAACAAGACGAGAATGAGTTCTGATATTTCGATTTTATTTCAAAATCATCATCAGACTAACTGAAGTTACAATATATACGCGATATTTTATACAAAATGGTATTGCATGACGTAATTACAAAGGAATTTACAGGCAGTATAATCACGACAACAAAGGTGTGGGGTGAAACGTGTGATGGTCTGTGGGTGTATTGCAAAAGGATTATGATTCAAAAGTGCACAAGTTCCTTGTTGTTTCTTTTCATAATCATTTTGCAATACACCCACATGTCATCACACTTTCACTCCACACCTTTGTTGTCGGGATTATACTGCCTGTAAATTGCTTTGTAATTACGTCATGCCATACCAATTTGTGTAAAAGATCGCGTATATATTGTAATAGGCCGTGGGCCGTTGTGCGAAAAAGAGCTTAGAAAAGCAATTTCGTGGCAACCCCTTGGGGAATAGATTTTCTGTGGTTCAATGTATAGTACCATAGATGCTCAATCACCACAAAAAGTTCCCAAGCAGAAAACGTGCCAAACACCGAGAAAATTGGTGATCAGTGATTATCCTGTATTAAATTGTATTACAGCAAGAAAATGTGAAATTTTGTATTCAATTACAACAAAAATGACTTGCATCATCAGAAAGCTTACAAAATCTACATATAAGATATTTAAACAGTTTTTTTTATATCTCTAATTGTTTTCGAGTTATACGCTGTCAAAAACGCGTTTTTGACCTGGTACCCAGTAACTCCGAGACTATTTGAAGGATCAAAAAACTGTTTAAAAGTCTTATGTGCGGTTTTTCTAAGCTTTCCGATGAAGCATGTCATTTTTGTTGTAATTGAATACAAAATTTCACATTTTCTTGCTGTAATACAATTTAATAGAGGATAATCACTGATCACCCATTTTCTCGGTGTTTGGCAAGTTTTTTGCTTGGGAACTTTTTGTGGTAATTGAGCATCTATGGTACTATGCATTGAACCACAGAAATTCTATTCCCCAGGGGGTTGCCACGAAGCGAAATAATTTTGGCCAACGGCCCACGGCCTATAACTTTAGTCTGATGATGAATTTAAAATTAGATCGAAATATCACAAACTCATTCTCGTCTTCTTGTTACTCATATCTTGAGTTTCAAGATGCTGATCTTCGGATGGTGGTTTGTCTTGTGCTTATTTAATTTGAATGTACGTACCAAGATCATAATCGTGATTCCGATTCGCCTGAATCTTGTGGATTTCATCCAACGATAAAGTACGCCTTCTTTGTGGCGGCTGTTCTCCACCTTGATCCTCTGACCCATCCGGAATGTCAAAAGCTATAAGTATTTCATGCCATTATCAGGGAAACATGACACAATATATTCAATAGATAAAATGGTTTTGTCAACATGAAATCGACTCAAGCGGGAAATTGTACAATTCATATAATAAATTATTATATTTTTAAATCACATTGTTTAAACGGCCAGAATTGCTTAACCAATTTGTGTTGAATGTTGAACTGGTGATAAATTGTACCTGTAAAGCACCCTCAAAGTGATATGAGCATATAAAAAAATAACATTACATTTATGATGTCTTTATAATGGTTGATCGAAATATCTACCTAGTTCAATATCATTTGATGGGAAAACACACGAACGAGGCCTCAATGTTGCCGCTCTTGACAAACTTCGACTTTTCCCACCTATATTTAAATGTTACAGGGAAATAACAATAAAAATTAAGTTTCTCCCGTTTGGAAGAGGGATTCAATGTATTTCAAAACCTTTTAACAGATTTTCTGCATCATTCTTGACATAAAAGATATTACATTTCAAACAAAAACGCTATGCATTCCGCCATCTTGGATACCCATAACCATCGTCGGATATGCGTGACGTCACAACCAGGCTAACATTATTTTTGTATATTGAGCAATCCTCAGGCCATTCCAATGCTAATCCTATTTTTTACTATTGCCAATTTTAAATTTTTAATTGATAATATTTTTAATTTTTAAATGTCTACCCTGGTTGTGACTACATTTAATTAATTAAATCGGTGACGGAAGCTAGGATATGTTGTGGTTTTAAATATCTCAAAAACAAAAATATAGTGTGTTTTATCAGGTATAAATTAAAGCCACTTCATGTGACATATTATGGTTGACATGATTCGCCAAAAAGCTTATGACTTATTATAATGAGTGTTTAAAATTTATTTAAATGTCTGGAAGCCACTTAATCAATAATATTTGTTAATAATCTTAAATTAACATTCTTTCAAATTAGGCAAACATACTTTTTGTTGCCATTTCCCTTATAATTGTGTCAGATGCACGCATGTACTTTCTTTAATTTGAATATAACTAAACGAAACCTACAGGTGATAAATTTATAGCCCATACATAATGTCTTACACTAGTACTTGTCCTATTGCCTACATTTCAAATCATTTAATTATTATCCAGTCTACTTGCCTGTAATTTGTTTTATACCAAACGTTGTAAAACTCGCTTCTGGCGTAGAACTTGGTTGAGATGGTCTATCCTGAATATGACTTTTCAATTCATACGCGTCACTCCCTACAAAAGTTAAATTTAATCTCAAAAAGCACAGGATCTGCTCATGATTAGTTTTTCGAAGTTGTTATTTGTCTGGTCAAGGAAACCAACGAGCTTTGGCTATATTTGTCCGTCGATTCATCTGATTGGTTCATTTACATACATTTATTGATGTTATTTTAGCATGCTGACAAGAACCAAGAAAATAGTTGCGCCGGACAAATAGTGGTTAGCACATTAATTTCCGGTCGCGACAAATAACCACTTCCTTAATTTTTTTACAAAAAATGTTGCCAAACATTACCTTAAAGATGCTGTAAAGTCCGTTCTCCGTATAAGTTCTGCGCAGGCCTACAGTCCAATGGTCGGGACCCGACCATTGGAATGTTATTAATATTTCGCACCTTCCGAACCTTCTTGAATTGAATCTCTAGTCTGTATCCATTTACAAGCATAGCGAACCAGAAGAGTGTTAAAAATTCAGTATAAATATATATATATCTAATCATATTTTACAACTGTAGCACTGAGTACAAACTGTAAAAAAGCGTTTGTTTACATTACGGACTTTACAGCATTTTACAGCATTTTTAGATTTAACTGCAGTTAGCGTTAACTACCGTAGTTAAGGTGATTCATCAGTTTTGCATTGCGCACTTTTACTGCGCATGTCTACTCTGCATTGATTAGGCGTGCTTCAGGATACATACCATAAAAAACGACAGAACTCTGGCTAGGGCTCACTAACACTAAAACAGATCATGTTACATATTTAATCCTTGTATCTCTTTAAGAAGGTGCGTGACCCTACTTTTTCATTATATATTTTTGTTCTTCTATACGTTTTACATGTCATATCATATCAGAAAATAAGAGAAAAATCATTTCTACAACTTATAATATTTTACATTTTTCGCGCATGCTTCCCAAAAGATGGGAAAGATATCTTTGCATCACCACAATGCACGTTAATGGTTTTTGATTCGCTAAAATACTATGTTTTCTTGCATATAATCACTAGAGAGACATTGCGATTGTTCCTGTAACTCGTAAACTCAATTGCGATTGTTCATGTAACTAGCAAAAGGATCAAGACGTTGCCATATGGAGGAAAAGGTGGCATATTGCACTTGTCATATCTTCCAAACGAGTTCGGTTACTCCATATTTTTTTCTGCTTTTGCTACTAGCACATCACAAAAGTAGTGATACCCCCCCCCCCCCCCCCCCCATATAGCAACGGAAGTTATGTATGCAAAACCAATGACGTCACAACGGCGTCGCGTTACCAAGTTGCGTTACCATTAGGTTGCGTTACATGGGTACGTTATCGGTCACAGAATTCAGTGACGTTACCATACGTCACTTTAGGTTACGTTACCAAGTCGTGTTACCGATTTAAATCACAATAGAGTAACGTTACCAAGTCACGTTATGTCACTGGCGCGGCTTTGCCGACATAAACTTGGAAAGAATTTAGATTTAAAACATAATACCATTGCAAATAATATATATAGCACGCTGCTTATGTAAATTTAAACGAAATGGCGTAAAACGATGGTTTTCAAATATATAGTTTGTATTGCTAGAAACAACTGCGTTAGAAATATAAATATTCTGATGGCAGCATTGTCAAGTGATCCCAACACGTAAAGCACAAAAGTTGAGGTAATTAAGGGATTAAGGCAATACGAATTTGCATAACCAATAGGATCTTAATGAATATAAATGGATATTATTACGGGCGGCCGTGGGCATGTTCACGCGAACAGTCAATATTTATAGATTTATTATGCGGGCGTAGACCTTAATCGGGAGCGTGACTTTGCGGGCAAAAGTTTCCACAAGAATTTAGATTTAAAACACATTTATTTCTTCAAAACGTTTTACAAAATTTAGTGCGGTCTACTTCTAAGAGCGTAACGCCTGTCCATATCGACGATCCCTATGACCTGTTTCTGCAACTCTTTCAAAGATTGTGACTAATTTGTTTTGAATATTTATAATTTTGGGGTATGCTGTGAAACTTTACAAGGTGACACAAAATTATGCTTTTAATATATATCGTCACTTGTTTGAGAAGTTTCGCTATCCGATTCATCGTCGTGGCTGCTTTCATCTTAATTCCGTAATCCATTTGGTACGTCTTGGGACTGCTATATGAGACACAGTTTTAGCCTCTTTCCAGTTGATAAATTACTACGTTGGCCTTGCCTTCTCTTGCTTCCGCGCCCTACCTGATGTAGTAGGGACTTTGCTCCTTGTTCGGTAAAGTCTTTAACAACCTCTCCTCCGTGAGTCTTTACAGATTCTCTTCCTTGGAGTACATTTTGATCGACTTCTGTTGCAGCTTGTAATGCTCTTTTGCCAACAACTTTAGCACCTTGTTTGAATAGAGGGATAGCATGTTTGAATGGAGGGCATGATGTATTCAGTTTAACTTTGCACAGTGAACTAATCAAATATCACTTTGTTCACCTATTTTATGGTCAAAAGATTGTCTTTCATCCGTTCTGACATCCATAATTTCATATCAGCGACAATGTGGATAGCTGGTAAGTACATGCGTAAAATCGCCTTTGGACACTCGAAAATCACAGATGATAGAGTGGCACCTCCTACAATTCGGGTAAAAGTCTGTCCATGCACATACAGTGCATGTACTCAAATGGGAGATGTATATATTTTTGTGACAACTGTTGCAAGTTGTGTCAGCAACATCCTCAGATTGTGTATTCTGACGCGACCACTTGTGGGCTAACACAGTGAGGACACGTCCACTTACGAATAGGCTTTTATCAATTTCCAATTCTGCAAGGCCTTTTGTAAACTATATGCTCAATCCATTTGGTTTGGGAATATCTGGATGATAAGGCGTCACACAATATTTCAGAAGGTCTACAATGTCAGTTCCTCGTATATTATGTCCTCAGTAAACGATTTCTCCTTTTCCATTCAAAGTTAAAATCCCCGTAGACGTTAAAATAGAATGAAGGATTTCTTTGGCTCCGTGCTCATCATCAACGTGTAGATATTTAAGAGTGTCTTTAAGTCTCCATTGTTCAGGAGATGATAGTCTGTCGCTATCCATGATTGGAATGAGGAGATGACCTTAATGCTAATTATTTTCTACTAATGCAAGGCCTTTTAAAAGTGGTCCAAGTACCAATCCTAGAACGCCACTTCCTCGCCGAACAAGAATTTCCTTTTTCGTTCTAAAACTTCTACTTCTGTCCGTTAAATCAGCTAGATCTTGTTTGAAATGTCTGAGTTTGTCCTTCGTTTCTTTAGAGTATGTGAATTTTTCTATACAATGACACAAGCATCGAATTTGCTCAGCGGATGCACAAGAAGAAGAGCTTGCTATTGAGTTAGATGAGAAGTACATAATTAATCTTAATCTTAATAGTCATGACTATAGCCTTGATAGTCATGACTATAGTCTTAATAGTCAGGACTATAGTCTTGATAGTCATGACTATAGTATTATTAGCACAAATTTCCAGGTAACTATTGATTTTCCTGCATTCTGATTGGTCAAGATTCATTGTCTCTGAAGTGATATAGTCACTGGTCAGTGACTATAGCTTTTTGCTGCTTTTCAAAATGGCTGCTCGTTTTGTCGTAGTAACAGAAGAGGAAATTGCCCAAATTAAAGAAGATAGCATTCCGAAAAACCCAAACAAGCTACAAAATGTGGTTTAAAAATATTTCAAGGTAAAATATTAAACTTTACGCGCTTTTATTTGGAAAAAACTGGCTTCGTCGCAACGCGACACAGAGCCGTGTCTGAGATTCAAATTATGTAAACAAACTATTTATTGTGAAAATAAACATAAAAACTTCGTTTATTTAATAGAGTGGTTTCAAGACCAAGCTGAATTTACAATAGCATTTGAATGCATGAGTACTGAGGAAATGAATAGTGTCTTTCCAAGTTTTACGTCTCAGCAAGAAAGCAAGACGGAAATTACTACAAAAAAAACTAGTTTGTTGTCCATAAGAGCAGCGCTTGATCGCCACTTGAAAGCACCGCCTTACGACAAAAGATTTTCAATATGCGACACCGTGTTGTTCAGCGAAGCAAATAAAACTCTTAGTTCATACCTGAAGCAGCTCGTGAAGAATGGAAAGATAGCAGCCACAGTACACAAAGTCAGTTTGACAGCCGACATAATCAAGAAGCTGTATGAAAAACGCGAGCTTGCTGATGTCGATACACAGAGTCCTCGGGCTTTGCTTCAAACGGCTTGGTTTCAAATTTCTACCTATTTCAGAAAACGTGGCAGAGAAAATCAAAGTTCATTGAAGAAGTCAATGCTACGTCAAGTCAAAACCGCAGACGGCCAAGAGTGCTTTGAGTTGAACAGAAGCGAACCCGGCGCTGTTCTCACGAGCAAAGATCACACAGGAGGTCTAGATGGCTCCGAAGATCACTCCGACGGCAAAATATTTTCGCAACCCGGTTCTAAACGTTGCCCTGTCGAAATCCTTAAAACCTACTTGATTCATCTTAATCCAAATATTTCCGCGTCATTCCAAAGGCCAAAAAGCGAGAGCTCGGCGAAATTCAACCCAAAAGTTCACGAAGTCTGGTACGACGCTTCGGTAACGTTGGCCACAACACGCTCGAAAATATGCCGCGAAAGATGACCGAAAGGGCTGGAATAACACCATATCTAACCCACCATTCCTTACGAGCGACAACCGTGACAGTTTTGTCCGGCAGCAACATCGAGACTCGGCAAATGAAAGCAATCACGGGGAACAAGAGCGATTCCAGCATTGAAAGCTATTGCGAACGACCAACAATTGGCCAATTCAAGGAAATATCAACGGCGTTAACATAATTTATCCACAGCGACAGAAGTCCAGAATCTCGAAGCCAATCTCTCGATTTGTCGAAAGAAAAACACGGGCATTCTGCCACGATCTTAACACTAATTTCAAACACATCAACGCCTTCATCCTGCCAAAATTTGCAGTCGACTGAACTCGAAAACTTTTTCACGTCGCTTGGCTTGAATTCGGGGTCAATTGTGCCATCTGGGTCATTTAACAATTGCCAGTTTACATTTAATGTAAATATGAACACTCGTTGACAATGATTTATTAATAACAGTACATTTCTGTTTGATTTATACGGCAATATTTGAGCCAACTGTTAACTTGTAATTTGAACTGTTGACAAGACGACAAGCTTCGAAAAATGATGAGTCGCACGCGCATGTTCGGCCGTGACGTACTTCCTTATGCATATTTAACAATGTTATTAATTAAAATAATAAATTTGAAGTGAATTTTTATAAAGTTGTGTTGATTATTATTTGTAAACACCTGGAAATTTATACTATTTAACAATTAGTCGCCGAAGGCGAGGTGATTATAAGCCTATATTCACTGAGCGGAAGGCGAAGTGAATATAGGCTTGTAATCACAGAGCCAGAGTCGTATGGTCTTAATAGTCATGACTATAGTCTTGATAGTCATGACTATAGTCTTAATAGTCATGACTATAGTCTTGATAGTCATGACTATAGCTTTAATTGTACACAAATAATGAATGTTTATGAGTGCAATGGTAAGAATATTTTCATGAGGTGAAAGATGGAATGTTCCATTCAACTCTCACCATTGCACGAATAAAAACATTCATTATTTGTTTTATATAATACCAAAATAGACTAATATTGCTTTTTCAAGAACAGTTTATTAAAACACCATTTAATATTAAAATAAATACACACAAATATAACAGAAACTGAATGTTTTTGACGGATGCAATTTATCGAAAAGACAAATAGTGTAATGGAATAAAACGTTTAGTACAATTGCACTCGCAAAGAGTGCAATGGAACGTATTCCATTGCACTCTTGGGAAATGGATTTTCTATTCAATATCACGTGACCATAAACAGCCAATTAAACGATCAGAATTCAATAAGGGTTTTTATAATCATGACTATAGTCTTCATAGTCATGACTATAGTCTTAAGAGTCATGAGTATAGTCTTGATAGTCATGATTATAGTCTTGATAGTCATGACAATAGTCTTGATAATCATGACTATAGCGTCTTAATTAGGATTATAGTCTTAATATTCATGAACTATAATATAACAAACAGAATAAATGACACAAGAAGGTTGTCCTTGCGTATGGAAATCGTAATCTTGGGCAACAAGCACTTACGGTGAATGGAGTTACAGTTATGCAGCACCCATTACTTGCATCATAGCTGGGTGTACACAAAGCGGTAAGACTGTGTGGGTGAAAACTCTCCTGGAGAATGCACAGAAGTCCACCTCCTCAACGTATCGTCTGGTGTTATGTAAAATTCGTATTGCCTTAATCCATTATTACACCTCAACCTTTGTGTTTTACGTGTGGGGATGACCTAACAATATTGATATTTCTAACGCAGTTGTTTCTAGCAATACAAACTATATATTTGAAACTTTATTTTGAAAATATGCTTGTAAAACCATCGTTTTACCCCATTTCGTTAAGTTACCTAAGCAGCGTGCTATATCTTTGAGAAACTTTATATTATTTGCAATGGTAAAGCGTCGCATTCGCTATTATGTTTTAAATCTAAATTCTTGTGCAAGTTTATGTCCGCAAAGCCACGCCGATAACATAACGTGACTTGGTAACGTTATTCTATTGTGATGTAAATCGGTAACGCGACTTGGTAACGTAACCTAAAGTGACGTATGGTAACGTCACTGAATTCTGTGACCGGTAACGTAACCATGTAACGCAACCTAATGGTAACGCAACTTGGTAACGCGACGCAGTTGTGACGTCATTGCGTTTTGCATACTAATTACTTCCGTTGCTATATGGGGTATCACTGTTCATAAACTTCCCTCCCCTGGGAAGTTTAGCAAATTCTCATTCCCAGAACAATTACTGATGAATCATCTTAAATCCATTAACTGTATAGTTAGTTAACTACATGACTTGCAACTGCGTTGCACAAAACGTAGTTAGTCGGATAGTTAACTAATCACTTAGTTAACTGTGCGTGGGGCTTGCGTGTGGAGTTTAAGCACGAAATAACATGAAGTAAGTCGTGATTAACGACTGCTGACAAGCATTTTTAACGTGATGGTGGACTCGCATTTTGCAAATAGGCGGGAATTTTATTCAAAATAGTGAAAAATAAACAAGAAAACAGGGAAAAATCAAAGAAGAAAACAGTTTTTCCTCGAGATGGCCCTACATGCAAACCGTCTGAAGAGTTTTACATTGTCAGAAAACATTCACAGGGAAGATAGCGATTGAAAATCCCAGGTAAGCGTCGCTTTTCATTATTGCTTTACTGAAAAATGTTGTTCACTCCTGCACAAGCGCCATTTTTAACTACGTTTTGAGAAGTTAAATTAACAATATCCTAAAGCATAGTTAACTTTAACTACTTTTTAACTGCAGTTATTAACGCTAACTGCATTTTTATACAACCGACTTAACTACATGGTTAAAGTTAACCACTACTTTACTACAAAACGTATAGTTAAAAATTATAGTCTTAAAAATAAGAGTTTTATACAACCGGCCCCTGGTGAATAAACTTACGTGTTCTCCGTACTGATTTCGCACGCGGCTTTGGTTTAACTGCTGGTCCAACCGGTTTCGTGCTTATCGACGGTGGTGGAGATGGCCAGTAATCTATAAAACATTATTGCTTTCAGGAAGGCAATACTTTTTCGTGAATGGAGAAATCTACACGAAATACTGCAACACTGAAAATATCATTTTAGGCTAATTAATAAACGCTTTAACACTGGCTCTATGAAGCAAACCCTTTCACCATAATATTGTGATTATCATATCAAGGGTAAAATTGACTAAAAAAAATATTAATACGAAATTACACTTGTTCTCAAAGTATTAATGAAAAATCACACTTGTGTTTGGCGAAATAATTATACTACCGCTCTTGCTACGCCCTCGCAGTATATCTGTTATAAATATTTCGCCAAACACGCGCACTAAATACTTCTCGAACCGGGTAATTTCCTATACTAAATAAACTTTAGCACCTTAACGCTGACCGCCCACCCCCTCTAAAAGTAGCTATAGAATCTTAACATTCACCTTATCATCTGCTGTGGACGCGGACGCCAGATCATGGCATGCAATATCCCTTTTTTCAGATGTAAAGTTTAATTCTTCAAGACTTTCATCTTTTTCCATAATATTTTATTTAAATTATTTTTAAAATTCAAGGATCATGCGAAGGTATAAAATTCTTTATTCTGCAAATTCTTTATTTATGCAAATGCTTTTATATAAATCAAATATTGTGAAAATTTATGTACTAAAAATGTAAGCTGTGAATTAGAAACGAGCAACGCCAAGAACAAATGTTGTATCCGAGAACTGTACGGAATATACAAGCTGACTACAAATCAAAGGTAATAAATTTCCAAACCTACAGTATGTCTATTACATAATTTATACCAACCGTCATCACCAGTGGACGAAGATGGTGATGGTAATGGTGATGGCATTGGTGGTGAACTTGGCATAGCAGCAACTGGAGCCTTCATGACTGGCTTTGGAGAAACAATTGGTTTTGGAATCTGTGTACGCAGGATTGGACCTAGCTGTTTCCGGTCGACATACAGCGATGATGATGAAGAAGGGATACTCGATTTCCAGTTTTGACTGTTATCATTCAGCTGTTGAACCACTGAGAATTATTTCAAAACGGCAAATATAGTTGGTTAGCGCGCTTATCTAGAGTCTAAGAAGTCTCGATCGGGTTCGATCCTCCCTCGGGGACTCATGAGTATATATATATATATATATATATATATATATATATATATATATATATATATATATATATATATATATATATATATATATATATATATATATATAAATTTTCAAGATTTTCAAAAAAAAAAGTTTAAAAAAGTTTAAAAAGTTAGATTTTCAAACAATTTAACTGGATTAGGGTTAGGTGTTAGTGGTTAGGGGTTAGGGGCTAGTGGTTAGAGTTGGGGTTAGTGTTAGGGGTTAGGTGCCGCGAATTTATCATAATGATAAATTCGGACGTGTTTAACAATTTACTCATATAGTGCATTCAAAGGTGGAGCTCATGCTGTGTTATTCACATCGGCTGTTTTACTATAGCTATATAGTATTTTCTGTATAATTATTGATTTCATTGAATAATTTGTATAGTGTATACTTACAAGATGGGTAAATAGCCACAGTAAGTGGGTACATGAATTCTTCAGTAGGTGTCATGTAATGTTGGACCAATTGTTCCAATGATTGAAATTCTTTCTGGGTTGACTAAAATAAACAAAAATGTTTTTATTACTATAAATTTTGTACTCAAAACATATTTAAAGCCAAAAACGCATGTGTGTGTGATATGTATGAGATTTCACATAATATTAATATGCCTGCATGTGGTACAATGATTGAATTGGATAGTATAAACACAATAATACTTTAGATATATAAAAGGTAAATGCAAGAAAAGTTCCTGACATTATATATTCGTAATAATTTTACGTTCACGTAAATGATCCAAAAATGAATGTCTGAAAATGTTTTCTTTTTTTATAATATAATTTTATAGTACGCGTGTACGTTGAGAAGCGTATAATAATAACTGCATGGAAGCACGGAAAATTGTGTAATAATATGCAGTTTTGAAAACAAAATTAAGGATCCATAGACTGAAGAAATTAAGGCAATCCCCAGCTCAATTAACGCAGCAGAACCTGAATATTTCACTGCAAAAAGACCTTTAGTATTTTGACCGAAAACTTGACAACATTTATGAGCAAATTTACTCATTTTTTGAGTAATGATTCACTTTTACAAAAAAAGAAATAAATTTGCTCATAAATTTGAGTTACTATGGGTACATTATTCAACTCAAGTTTTTTGAACCAAAATACGCAGGTTTTTTGCAGTGCTGGTGGTGAAATTGATGAGCAAATGGCAACCTGGGGTGGACTTTATGCTATATAGGTAATGGGAATTTGTAAATTAATCGATAAATGTTTCTATACAGCTACAGAACGAGAAATAGTGAGCTGAAGCAAGCGACGTTTTTGTCAACACGCGTTTCATTTTGGCGGCATTTTGCATCATAGCCCTCGTATATAAGGAAGAAAAAAACTTTAAAAACCTAGTTAAGTTCTGTCATATTACTCATATATATGTGTTGAAGGTTACCATAAACTGGTTAAATTAAACATTTTAATCCAGTCCATCTCGGCGATCTGACGTCCGTGTTGTCAAAAACGTCGCTTGCTTAAGCTCGTTAATAGCAGTGGAAAGTTTTCCCACTTTATTTCGAGTATCGAAACACGGAAAGTGTTTCTATTTCTTTTAAGACATTTAAAAATGTCTATTTTTAGTTAAATATGTAATAATTTCCATTGACCTGTTTGACCATTATACCATTAAACTTCAGTTGTTTTCAATATAATTCTACATAGACAACTTTTTATATGGTATACCTCTAACATAACATGATTTCCAGATGTTGGTCCTATTCTATGATGATATACCTCTCCTTCAAAACTTTAGAAAAAATACAAATTAAAAAATGTTAAAAATTATCTTATCTAGCAATAAAAAATCGACGTCATCATTATAATAATATATGTTAATGTTTGAATTATGAATCAACTGAATTAAGAACGCCCTTGGTAAACTGGTAATGGTAGACTAAAAGGTAAACTGGTGATGATAAATGTATACATTTCGAACATTGAAAACATCATTTCGAGATCGATATATATATATATATATATATATATATATATATATATATATATATATATATATATATATATATATATATATATATATATATATATATGTATATATATATATATATACATATATATATAGAATTACGTTTCGTTGTTTAATACAAAAACATTTGGCAGAGTGCTCAATAGATATCCAGAGCATAATTAAATAAGTGCAACGACTCAACAAATTCCACTAGGCATCTTTATTACTATTAGTTTCGTACCACAAGATGTGGCACTCATCAGATAAATTAGCCTTATGACTACAGCAAAAAACCTACAGTATTTATGTACAAGTGGATGAAAGCTTTAAATTAATCCTATTCACAAAGCACGCAAAGCAAAAGCAATTATTATTTATATATATATAAATATATATATATATATATATATATATATATATATATATATATATATATATATATATATATATATATATATATATATATATGTCTTGTTTGTCGATGCTGACACGTATCTGGAGAGTGCTCAATGCAGGTAAGATTTTGCAGAGCAAAACTATTATTAGTGTAGACTAAGACATGATATCTGAAGAGAATTTATTAAAACCTAAACCTATTTACGATAAAAGTTACTCGAGTTTCACGCACAAAGGCGATCATCAGACTAAAGTGCTTTTACGGTGGATTGTAGTTATAAGCGTAAAATTTCCTTTCGTGACAACACTTAGCTATTAATTCTGATCTTTTGTTCAGTAGTGATTGTTTATCTGCATTTAAAATGCAGATTTTCTCGGATAGGCACAAGTTGCATATCTTTCCTCCACTCCTATAAGCATTTGCACGCTTAAGGATTTTCCACTCGATTGCGTAAGCTGTGTCGGATTCCTTTAATTCCCAGATGAACTTCGAGAGCGTTGTACTTCCAGCGTGCTCAACCGAACCATCCACCTCCCATACTTAAGCAGCTACCATCGACTATATCCAAGAGGGTTTCGTCGCTTTCATGCAACCCCGAGGAATTCGCTAGAGCAGCCCCCACCTACGATAGCGCCCTTCAATGTAGTGGGTTTACCAGCAAACTAGAATATTCCCAACCATCACCCCCTCGCAGGAACCGCAGAAGGAATATATTATGGTTCAACCCGCCGTACAGCATGAATGTCCGAACGAACGTCGGCATGCATTTCCTGCAATTAATAGACAAGCATTTCCCAATAGGCCACCAGCTACGGCCAGTCTTTAATAGAAATAGCTGTAAAGTAAGCTATAGCTGCATGGATAACATAGAATCTATAATCAAGCAACATAATGCTAAAATTCTTAAACCCAGCCCGACAAATGACGTTAACAGTCAGTGTAATTGCCAAGACGAGAATAACTGCCCATTAAACAATGCATGCAAGACAAAGAGCATTGTATTTATA
>CACRXK020009340.1:0-19284 GCA_902702795.2 Paramuricea clavata
CTAATATTTTCCGAGACTTTGTACTCGATGTTACTAGTATACATGAAACATGATAAAGGCTAACGATTCCCGATCGTCGATACGACGGCACGGCACTTCGAATCGAAAATTCTCACACTCAAATCGCTTTATTCTCAAAAAATATTCGTTTCGGTTTCTCAATTATTGCTTTTTCTTTCCTTTAGATCAGCGAAGAACGAAGCAAATTGACTTAGTTAATTAAAGGATTTATAGCCGCTATAGCTGGGCGTAGAATGACAGTAAAAGCCGCTTATAAAAGATTAAGAAACACCAACGGACCAACCTGAAGCAGCATCATTGAACATTATTTCTTAGTTTCTATTTCACACTATTTTCAAACTAAAATAATAAGATGAGTGCAAAATATTAGCAAATGTTTCAAACCATGTATACCTGGAAATTATGAGTTTTCAATATATAATTAGTTTGCATTAGAGACAGGTAAGTACATTGAGTTCTCCTACCTGCTCTAATAATTCTTTCGGAGGGCTTCGTTCGCACCACTTTCATCCCTGTTCCCCCACCCCAGCAGGTAAGTGTTTTGTAAAGAAGATAGGGGTCTGGAGAATTGTCGCTGAACTAAAAAGGAATTTTGAAGCTACCTTGAAAAGAAAAGAAAAGCAATGACATAGGTATACGGGGCTGATGTTTTCTGCGGTGGAAACAATTTTATGGAGGATTGTAATGACATAAATGTGCCCGAATTTTTCTTGACTTTTCCGAGCATTTGCCCGAATTGCCATGGTTTTCAAAAGTTGTTTATTATTATTTTTTGTTTGAGGGGGAAGGGCAGTTTACATGATTCTCTCGTATTCTTGCAGTATTCCGATCGTGCATGATCACACCATAAACGCACGTGACTCGTTTTCTACTCTTTATTGAATGTTCTGAAGATGTTGTGATGTAATAACGAAACGTCAGCATTTTATTCTTTATTGTTTTGTTTTATCTTAAAAGTATAACAAAATATATCCCCAAATGTATCTATTCAAAAGTGATCATAGTAATGTAGATCTTTGCTTCCTGCTATAAAGAAAAACAAAAAACATTAAATAATTATACATGATATTTCGAAATGGCGAGTGATGCATGCAGTAAAGCCGGATCAAACGAGGATGAGAGTGTACGAGAGTTGGCAGTCACCCAAACTTGGTTAGCTGTTCCTGATGCCTTTCCAAGACTACAGGGTGTATAAAAAAACGAAATTAATCTATTGTTGTTAAATGTGTTGTTGGAATTGTGCGCGTGCGTACAAGTCTATATATGGGCTAATAAACGAAAAATGTACCACAAGCATGGCATGAGCCGGCTATTACGTACATAAATACGAGCTTGTCACTACAATACAGAAATGTGGAATTGAAGGAATCGATGGCATTTTGGCATAATCGTTGCACCCTGAGCCTGCGATGTGCGAACGCAAACTCGATTTCTCGACGACGAAGAAAACAGAAGAAAACAGAAAATTAGGCATTTAAGACACTTGGCCTTTCAGGTCAGTGTAATTAGTATTTTTGCACAAGTGAACATAACAAATCCTACAAATTAATCGGTCAAATGTGACGTATTAAGCTGTTATATTCACATACAGGTGACGCGTACATTCGTATAGCCCGTTAAAGGCACAAATATTGAAAGACTTGTCCGGTACATCAACAACCTGGTTTCAACAACTTTGGTTACAAGTTCAATATTAAAAAGATTAGATCATTCGTAATCTGTGCTGTTTATAGACGTCCTGACTGTCATGTTTCCTGTTTTGAGGATTTTTAAAAGCCTTCTTCGACCTACGCCTTATCGCTCAACAAGCCTGTTATAATTCTAGGTGATTTAAATTGCAATCTTTTACAACAAAATCCTGACGGTTTGTCATTGCTGAATTTTGCTTCTGAATTGAACCTCAAACAATTGATTACTTCACCCACTAGGATCACTGAATCTAGTGAATCATTAATAGACGTTGTAATGTCCTCGACTTCGGATCTTGTACAGGAAAGTGGATCGAGTTATTGAAACCTCCATAAGTGACCATTTTTCGGTTTACATGGTACTGAACTTAAAACTTCCTAAACAACCACAAAGTTACATCACTGTGCGTAGTTTTAAAAACTATAACCCTATGTTATTTACAGCAGACCTCGTTTCCAAACACGAGACACTTTTACAATCAATTTTTACGGAAAGCGATGTGAATTCAAAATTATCAATATTAAACGACGCTCTATTATCCACCTTACAAACTCATGCACCAGTTAAGACGATCAGAGTTCGTAATCGTCCATGCCCCTATATCACTCAAAATATAAAGGATTTGATGGCACACATGCAGGGATCAACTTCACAGGCAATTCAAAAATCCACGTGATGTCGGAGATTGGACAACGTATAAAAACGCGAGACAATCAGTCAAAATTTCCCTAAAGAACGCCGAGGAAGAATATGTTCGCGGCGAAGTATTAGCCCATAAAAACAATGCAACATCTTTATGGAAAATTATCAATCGTTGCATTCCCAGCAAAGAAAGAAAAATTCAATGTTATAGTAAAGATTCGGAACAGATTGCAAATGAATTCAACCAATTTTTTATCGCTGTTGGAGAAAAAACTGCAAACGCTGCAGCTCAAGTGGCCCTGGATTATTATCCAGGGCCACTTGAGCTGCAGCGTTTGCTGTTTTTTCCGATTGATAATTTTCCATAAAGATGTTGTATTGTTTTTATGGGCTAATATCTTAACGGACCAACTTCAAGCTACTTTCCTGAAATATCACCTGCACACACCACGCATGAAATGTTTCACTTGTCGCCCGTTTCGTGAACTGATATTAAACGAATCATCATGTCTATGCCTTCAAACAAAATACCACTAGGACCGGAAAAAGTTAGTATGAGTGTTTTAAAAGATTGCCTTCCTGTTGTTCTTGGTCCAATTACCAACACTGAGAACTGCTCTTGGTGTTTTAATACTTATTGCTAGTTTGCGTGTTAAAAAGTGTGCTTTCTTGAGCCCTGATAGTGTGGGGTTATCTATTACTGGTAATGAAGTATCTTTCGACATCGAAACTCACATTCTATCGAGTTTATGGCAAGCAAAAGGTGGGAAATCCAACTTTCATTTATTTATTTATTTATTTATTTATTTATTTAATTTACCCAAAAACAGGAAGGGCGCACCCACAGAGCCGAAGCTCCAATAACGGGTTCCCCGCGTGAGTTGTAAAATACATAGAAATATTGTATACAAAGAGTTAAACACTAAATAGTGCATCACAACAAAAAACAACAAAAAGTCATCACATAATATAAAGAAAGGGCACTAGCAGCACAAAGTGTCACTGAGTGAATCCAAAGGACGGGCTTTGTGACATTTGACACAAACAGTCTTGTATGTGTGCGGCAATTCTGGGTTATAAACAATAGAAGTTAATAAAAAATAGTAATTAAATAGACAACGTTTAAACGAAGACAATAAAGTTAAGTTTCTTAAAGATATTGGTAGAGTGTTCCACGTTCTGCATGCTCTGATATAAAAACTGTTTTGAAAGGTTACTGTTTTTGATTTGGTAATCTGAAGAAGGAGTCCTGATGTGGCACTAGAGCGTCTGGTTACACGATTTGGTGAATGTAGTTTTACATTTTTGTCGGAATTTTCATAAAGACATTTGAATAGATAAACAAGATCCAGGTATTCATGCCAGTAGGTAATTGGAAGAATGTTGAGTTTAGCGAGTCTTTTAGGATATGAAATATCTGTTTGAAATGGAAGAGATAAAATAAACTTCGTGCTGCGACGCTGAACTCGTTCCAGGGTTTGAATGTCATGGGTGGTTTGGGGTGCCCACACTTGGCTACAGTAACCAAGCTGGCTTCTTACTAGGGCTAAATACAGGGTCTTTCGTACTTTTGGGTCACTTGCATGAAAACACGATCTTTTTACGAACCCCAACATTTTGTTGGCCTTATTTGAGACGGCTTGGACGTTGAGGCTCCATTTAAGATCTTTAGAGACTATAACACCAAGATCTTTTTGTTTGTTGATTGTTTTAAGTAAGTTGCCTCCCACGTTGTAAGAGTAATGGATCGGTTGAGAATTTCTTGTAATGCGAAGGAGACCACATTTAGAGTGATTTAAAGACATCTGCCACTCCTTGCACCAAGAGTCAATAGCATTTATGTCAGACTGCAAGACTTCGGCGTCCTCATAACATTTAATGGGTTGATAACATTTAGAGTCATCCGCAAACATTGCCAATGATGAAGAACTTGAGACACAGTCGGGAAGATCGTTTACATAAACCAGGAAAAGTAGTGGTCCGAGTATCGATCCCTGTGGCACACCAGATAGGACAGGTAATGGATTCGAGGTCTCGCCGAGAACCGTTACCCTCTGGTAGCGACCAGAAAGATAATCACGTAGCCAAGATAGGAGATTACCGGAGATGCCAAAACGTTTCAATTTGAAAAGCAGCAGTTCATAGTTTACTTTGTCAAATGCCTTGGCAAAGTCCAAGTACAGTGTGTCTACTTGACACTTGTTGTCTGGATTGTTTCCAATGTCGTGTAACACCTGCAGGAGTTGACTAGTAGTTGACTTGCCCTTCAAGAAACCAAACTGCAGATGATGTAATTTTTCTCCAATGTGCTCAATAAGCCTATTGTAGATACATCTCTCAAGTACCTTGGATACAAGTGATAGAAGCGAAATAGGTCGGTAATTGGTAACATTGCTAGAGGACCCGCTCTTTGGGATTGGCGTAATGTTGGACAGTTTCCATTCTTTTGGCAACTTACCAATAGACAATGTTTTATTGAAAAGCTCAGAAAGAGACGAGCTGATACTGGAAGCACAGTGTCTCAAAAGTGTGGCTGGAATTCTGTCAGGTCCTGATGCTTTGTTCTGATCTAGTGTGCAGAGACATTCGTAAACATCCTCAGGCGTAATAACGATATCCTGAAGTGTGTCAATGGTATTATAGTTTTCTTGGTCGAGGTGACGATGTGAATCGTGGCATTGGGCAGTGTTAAAGACTGAGAAAAAATAACGGTTGAATACATTTGCAATGTCCGCAGGGTTGTCAGCAGCAATATGCGTTGTAGGATCTTTAGACCAAAAAATTTTGTTTGGTATGTTCGAATGTTTGGAGACTGACTTAAAAACGGACCAAAATTTTTTGCTACTTGTTTTCAAGAGATCAGGCAGATTTTGAAAGAATTCTTTACGCTTGTCATGCAACAATGATTTGACTTGACGCCTTAGAGTTCGAAACTTTTCCCATGCACTTGGATTCAGCGACTGTTTTGCCCTTTTTCTGCAAAAATCCTTCTTATTAATAAGGTGTTTAATTTCACCGTCGAACCCGGGAGGAGAACTGTTTTTCTTGAGTGACTTACGTGGAATATGGTCAGCGGCTGCACTAAGGAAGGTGTTTTTCCATTTCTCCCAATCAGCGTCAAGGTCTAAATTTGAGTGATCTGTTGGAGACAAATTTGAAAAGCGTAGCTTGTTCTGTAGACCATTCCAATCAGCACGTTTGAAATCGAAAACAGTTCTTTTGTTACAGCCAAATGAACTCATGGTTAAGTGGAAGTCGAACATCAATAAACCGTGATCACTAGATATGTTCATGGTTTTTGGGCAAATACAAGTCAAGTCTTTTATGGCTTCAGGGGTTCTTGAAAACACAAGGTCTAGGATATTATCTCCACGTGTAGAATGAGTGTTAGTTTGTTTCAAAAAGAAGTCTAAAGTTAGTTCACGAAATTCCATAGAGTGAGCTGAAACAGGTCTTGAGGCTACGAGAGTGGAATTCCAAGTCAGTTCAGGGAAGTTAAAATCACCAGTTATAAGAATCAGATCATAATTTTGGGTGTCTTGTAAGAATTCAGTAAACATTTGAGACCAAGATTCGGTTTTATACTTCTGAGATCGATAACAGACACATAAAAGAGCTTTTTTACTATTTTTGTTGCAATCGAAATCCAGTTGAACAAAAATAGCAAAAAAGCTCTTTTATGTGTCTGTTATCATCATAACAGACACATAAAAGAGGTTTTTTGCTATTTTTGTTCAACTGGATTTCGATTGCAACAATTTCTAGAAGATCATGCCAGTTTCCTTTAGCATTTGACGGTAATACAATCAGGTTATATGGAATATTCTCTCTTAGCGCGATCAATACACCTCCTCCTCGTTTCTTTCCTGGTCTATCCTTCCTGATTATATTGTAACCGTTAGGTAAAATCTCATTGTCAAATATCTTATCATTTAACCAAGTTTCTGTAATAGTGATAACATCTAAGTTCTCACCATAGACAAGGTCCTGAAACGATTTTAAATTACTTGTAGTAGAGTTGTGGCTTCCGAGGCTTTGAGCATTAAAGGAAAGGCATCGTAATGATGTTGAGTTGCAGGCAGGTCCAGGATTAGTTGCTATATCACCAGCAAGTAGAATACACAGGAGAAGGTGCAAATTACTATTCGCAATGTTAAATTGAAGGCCATATCTGTGATTAGATATGAGAGGGAAAGTAGACTTACGTAAAGTATTATCGCGCGTGGAGGACCAAAGACAACACAATCGATTTGATATTGACACTAGTTCTGGGGAAATACTACAGATATTCTGGGGAAATGTTCTGTCGTTGGGTTGAATTTATGATGGTTTTGATCTTATTGATAACCAGAAAGTTAAAATGAGAAAAAAGAGATATCCAAAAACTTTATTGAGCATTTTATTGCTATGGAGAGCGACGCCAGACGGGATTCAAATTTCAAAAGTTCCAACGGTCAAAAACAATTAATGTTGAATAATTCATGAACACGCGTACGACGTTTAAATAACACCAAAATTAAACAAAATAACCACAAAACGATTCGTAGATCACACAGCAAGATTCGGACGAAAACGACAAACGACGACAAAGTTATTGTTCATTAACCAAAATTCACAGTTGTAGCGCTATAATAATACGATAGCAATACGATCCAACAAACCAAAATAACTTTACACCACGATACAAATCCAATTTCAAAATACGATGAGAGGATGCACAAAATTCTTAGCTTTAATTAAATATAAAGCTTAATATAATAGCTGAGAAATTAACTGAAAATTTTTATATTTAAGCGGAGCTCGCTCAAGCGTAAACCTAACCTATTGACCCTATTTGACCCCAGTTTGGTAGCAGATGGAAAAAAAACACTTTTTAAAACGCTCAGTGCGCACTGGAAACAGTGTAAAATCAGATTGCGATCCCACAGAATAATGAGTTCCCTCGAGCACCTGACTAGGCAATAATTCTTTTAAATAATTTGGAACAAATTTGTTAACGATCTTAAAATAAAAAATTAATTTATGTATACAACGTCTAAGCTTCATATCTTCCCAGCCTGTTTCTTTCATTAAATAATTTCTACTGGTGCCCTTCATCGCACCTGTTACGACTTTAGCAGATTCATATTGGACAAATTCGAGAAGATCGCTCTCACCATCCATGCAACCGTCCCACAATACATCAGCATATTTCATCACGGGACGAACAAGAGATTTATATAATGTGTTTAAAGTTTCCCTATTTAATTTATATTTTAATCCTTTAAGCATATTTAACCTCTGGCATGCCTTTTCATATACTTTCCAAATATGAGCTTTCCATGATAAGGTACTAGATAGTGTGACGCCGAAGTGGGTATGCTGTGAAACCATAGCAATTTTTTTACCTTCGTAAAATAAATCAGGATGATATGGCTTAATCCTTTTGGTTGAAAAAATAATCGATTTGGTCTTAGTTGGATTAATTGTAACTAACCATTGGGATGCCCAATCCTTAATTGAAGTAAGATCATTATTCAACTTTATCGAGGACATATTAGGTGCATCCACAATATCAAGGATTGACGTGTCATCCGCGTACAAAAAACAGTCTGACTGAAGATTTTTAGTTATGTCATTGATATATTTCAAAAACTCATCAATAATTTATGAAGCAATTATCCAATCTTGAGTAAGAAATTAGTCACGTGCATACGTCTTTATAGCAGCTAAAGAACACTTTAACAAAAGACCATTGTTATGCAAACTATATAAAGATTTTTATATAAAGATTTGACTTATTATGCAAACGTTTTTAAAGCCATTTAAAAAACTCACAGGTCGTGTTTTATTAGGTCTAAAGCCACTCGCGCTGCGCGCTCGTGGCTTTAAACCTAATAAAACACTCCTGCTCGTTTTTTAAATAGTACATCAAAAATAGCAAAGGGCCAAGGGCAGAACCCTGGGGAACACCCGCTTTTATACTTTCCCACTTAGAAGACTGGCCTTCAATCACAACTCGTTGTTTTCGATTTGATAAATAACTTTTAAGCCAACTTAGCAGTGGATCCTGAATACCAATTTCTTCAAGTTTGTATAAAAGCCCTTTGTGCCATACTTTATCAAAAGCCTTGCTGATGTCGAGAAATACCATCCGAACTTCTTTTCCTTGTTCAAGTGCGTGATAAATCGTATGCACAATGTACATTAATTGATTCACAGTGGAATCACCCGGTCGAAAACCGGACTGCAGTGGGTTTAGAAAACCAATTTCTAGTAGAAAATTATATTTCAACAATTTTGGCAAAGAGACTAGTAAAGAAATCGGACGATAGTTGAGCTTCGACTGACGATCATCCTTTTTAAAATTGGGATAACATTAGCTAGTTTCCATTTGTCTGGATATTTTCCAGATGAAGAAGAGAGATTAACAAAGCTAGTAAATGAATTAGATATACCATTAGCACATAACTTTAATATGTTGTTCTCGATATCATCAAAGCCACAAGCTTTACCAACATCCACATTTTTCAAGAGATTATTGACCTCTTCTTCTGATGTTTGGATAAGTGATAAAGTAGCAGTAGCTTGGACGTTATTAGTTGGAAGAGAGGCACAACTATCACCCACATTACACTGAGTGCAAAATTATTCATTAAAGAGTTCGGCCTTTTCTTTAGCATCACTAATAAATTTTACACCATCAACTAAAGTTGGGATTGACGTTTGAATCTTTGCCCCATAAAGAGACTTTACGATACCCCACCAGTTTTTACTACTAATTAAAGGATCTTGAAGTCTGGCGTTCAGCTTTTTATTGTACATTTGTTTATTTGAACGAATAAGAGTTGTTGTATAATTTCTTTGCTGCCTGTATTTTTCCCAGGAAGCTGTTGATCTCGTTTTACAATGAATTTTCAGTAACCTGTTTCTCTTACGAATTGCTCGCCTAACATTTATCACGAGGACGTATTGTGACAGCTTTATGAGGAATATCAGACTCAATTATACCTCGAAAACAACTATACCATTTTTCATAGGCAAAATTTATAACTTCATCTTTCAGACTTTCCCAGTCTACCGCTAATAAAGAATTACACAAAGCAGTTTCATTAACATTATGAAAATTCCAAATAAGGCGTTTGTAGCACTTCTGCTTTGAGAACGATATGCACATTTTGGCAAAACTGATCAAAGAATGATCGCAATTGGTTGGGGGACTCAGAGTTCCACTTTGAACAAAAAATCCTGGGCAGTTGGTTATAACAAGATCTAAAATAGTAGCACCATTTTGTGTAATTCGTGTCGGTTCATTGATTACTTGAAATAAATTATTACACTGCATCCAACGATACAAAAGGCATCCAAAATCACTTGAATCAGACATATTGGAAGGGTCATAATGAGCATTAAAATCACCGATTAAAATTACAAGTGAGTCAGGTTTAGTGTTAATTTTATCCAGACAAGTTTGCAAATTTTGTAAGAAACTAGTATTAGCATCAGATTCACCACCTGGTGGTCTATAACATATTCCACAAAACAAGTTATTCGAGCCAATTTTTAACTCTATCCATAACAGTTCAAAATCAGATGATTCTAAGTCATTCCTACGTTTGATTGGGATAGCAGACGTTACGTAAACAGCCACCCCTCCTGCTCAATCTGATGAGATCTATCCTGAAACGAATAAGAGGACAATACCCCGAAATAGTAAACAAACTACACGGGATAGAGTCATTCAGCCACGTCTCAGATAAAGCAAAAATATCGTACTTTTGATAGAAGATAATGGAAGCGATCTCTTCAAATTTACTCACCGCGGAATTTAAGCTACGAACATTGAGATGAGCAAGCTTTAAATTTATATTTTGATATGGCCCTGGATTAGACTCAACATCTGTACATAATAAAAAGAAAAGAACTAACAATATTAGACAGTAAAAGCATCCAAACATAATCAATGGAGATGCAAATGCATATTTAGTCGTTGAAACCATAGAAAAGTGACAATTAAATAAGCCGACTGCTGCTCTGTATACTTCTAAACTGACCCCCATCTATAAACAACCATAACCAATTGGGACTGCTCACCTGCTGCTGCTTTAGAAAGACAAAAACAAATACATTACATAAACTAACAAACAAAGCATAAAAAAACAAGGGACAGAATTGTGGAATAAAGTAATCCTTGTAGAATGAAAAATTATAGAATAGAGTAAGCATAAACAAAAGACAAAATTGTGAAATATACAGGGTGTCCCAAAAAAAACGAAAACTATTGAAATCACCAATAACAATTTGATTGTTAGAATTTGAATGCCTTAGCACTTTGTTGGTTCCCACGAGTGCATAAATGATTGACATAAGAAAATTTTAAGCATAAACAAACTGTTTAAGAAGCTGCTTTAAATTCTAAAGAGCAGAAAATCGCGCAAATTACAAGGAGATGTTCTTAACTAAATTTTAATACATGCATTGTCAATATTTCAGAAATAAGGCATATAGCTAAGGGCCTCTACTAAATAACACACAGTTAATTAAAATATTCAAAGTCCTTTGCACTCCTAATTCTTACGATTTTGTCATCTTCACCACGGGCCAAAAGCTTTCCATCGGAGGGCCAAATAGATTTAATTTGACTTACATTATTAGGTCCGACATAAAACAGTTTCATATTGATTTTGGTTAGGTCCTCATTAATATAAAATTTACTTCCTTTAAGATCCTTTCTTTGCTAACAAACTATCATTTTTGAGTTATAATCCTTGAATTTCACGATTATGGCCCTCGGCTTTCCAGCATTCTTCGTTCCGATACGGTGCGCTCGATCAATATCTTTTACATTGACAGCCACTCCCAATTTTTCGTTGCAAAATGTCACGATCAAATCAACACAATTTTCACCCGTCTTCTCTTCGATACCCACAAATCGAAGGTTATATTTTCTCGAATACTGTTCGTTGTCGTTTGCTTTCAGTAAAGCAGACTCTGAAGCATTTTGTACCAACAATAGCTTTGATTCAAAGCCACGTACAATTTCCTCCATAGTATTTAATCGCTGAGCTAGCGAATCCACTTCGACCAATTTATTGTTTAGATTCCCAACAGCTTTCGACACCGCACTATCGACAGCATCCTTTATCATTTGTTGAAAAGATTCTTCCTTTAAAACATCAACAACCACTTTCTTCATAGTGGCAATGAAACCAGGAGATTCAAAATACTTTTGAAGCTCGTCTCCTATCCCAGATACGCACGACTGATTTGCCCTCGTTGTACGGGACATTTTACAGCTTAATCAATATAAAACTCAAGAGAAATAACTTCAAATGATCAAGCAAATGAAAATAATATATAAAAAAAACGATTTTAAGGAGTAGACTCGCCCAAAGCCTTGATTTCTGACGAGCTCAAAGACACATGTCTGCCCTCGACGAGCGCTAGTCAGAGTTCAGAAGGTAGACTATTCCACGCGACAGCCCCACGGTGGGAGAATCTTCTTTTCAGAAAATCTGTTTTTGGCTTAGGAAGGCTCAATTTTAAATTGTTGCTCCGTAATGAATAATTAGAATGGTCACATTTACGAAACATTATTGTTAAGTAATTCTGAGGTGCCATGTTTTTTAGAACTTTGAACATCATTGTTAGATCTCGTTTGTCCATGAGATATTTTATTGGATGCCATTGAAGAAAACTTGGATGATCTAATAGTGCAGTCAGAACTAGTTATAACCCGTGCAGCTCTCTTTTGTAATTTCCATAATTTATCTATATGAGATTTGTTATTATCATGCCAAAAGGTAGAGCAATAGTTAAAATGTGGTAAGACTATAATGAGTTATAAATTGTGACTAATTCTTCTTGTGAAGCAAAGTCTTTAGCTTTTCGTAAAAGGTTTATGCTTTTTGAGACTTTTTACACTGTTCATCATTGTGCCTGTTCCATTTTTATTGGTCATCAATTATGAGTCCAAGAACAGTTTTTTCCCGTGCCCTTTTTAATTCAGTGGCGTAGCCAGGGCCACATTTTTGGAGGGGCGAAGCGAAAACCAAAAGCATGGCTCATGTTCGGGTATGTTCCCCCGGAAAAAGTTTGAAATCTGGGTCCCTGAAATGCGATTTCAAGCAGTTTGGAGTGACATTTTGGAGAATTCCAATGATTACAAAGAAATCAAAGACATGATTTTTTATGATCTCAAAAACGTACCTTTTCCCAGACATTTGTTTTCGGAAATAAATAATTGGAAAAGTCATCTTGGAAAACTGGAGGAGGGGTCCGTATCACCTTATTCCCCCCTCTGTGATGCTGGAAGGAAAAAACTCAATTTCATTTTGATCGGAATGTTGCACTTAGGATGGTTTTTGTGGCGATTGGGGGGGGGGGTAAGGGGAGGGGGAAGGAGCGGTCGCCCATAAACTAAGCCACTGCTTACCCTCTGTGATGCTGGAAGGAAAAAACTCAATTTCATTTTGATCGGAATGTTGCACTTAGGATGGTTTTTGTGGCGATTGGGGGGGGGGGTAAGGGGAGGGGGAAGGAGCGGTCGCCCATAAACTAAGCCACTGCTTACGATTCTGCGACTTGAAACTCAACCTTTTACGATTCTGCTCGACCAACAAACATAGTATATATTATAAGTGAACGTGAGGAAACCTAAACTAACTTAAAGTTTCAAGTTTACTGAAAGTCAGTTCAAGTTTAATATCGAAGTTGATAATGGGTAGTTAGCTCTTTCAGTGCTAAACTGCTTTTCTCACCGATAGTGGTTCAGTATTACAACAGTACTAGTAGAAAATGAAAACTAAACTAACTTTATAGTTCTGATACTGCATAGCTCTATCAGTAGTGAATTTGGAGGTCCATTGTGTTTGGTTGAGTCAGGGACTCTGAAAGAACTCTCACTTACATCAGAGGTACAGGAATGTACAAATAAAAGGCACTTGCCGTTGTGGCACAAACACCCCCTATTTCACGTCGTTGTTACATTTAAAATTCGTAAACATTAATTTATTTTCGTGATTCGTGAGAAGCGTAGATGTTAACTAGGTCCTACAAGGTCAAGGATCGTTTTGTGGTTTATTACAATGGTATCAAGAATTAAGATAACGAAATATCTAAGTTATATTAAGGAAAAAAACAACAAAAAACATACGTCGTAGCGAATATCTTTTTATCTCCAAATTACGGAAAATGATCAATTAATTTAAAAATGCTCAGTTTGGCTTTTGGCAATGGATTGAAGTGTATAATTGCTTATAGCAGACAAGCTGTCTGTATATTTATAACACCTCTCCTTGGGAGACCGAATTCAAATGATTTATACTCAGAAAAGTTTCTACTATTGTTAGACAATTGACTTGACAATTTTGGTCCAATTTCAACAAAGTATTTGTTGAGTTGGTCAGCTATTAATTTTTCATCTTGGATAATATCACCCAGATCATCTTTAATTGTGGTAATGGTGGTGGTTTTAGACCACCAACCTTTTCCGTTGATGACCTGCATGGTCAATATTTTTCCACATCTCTTTAGGATTGTCTTTATTTAGTTGAATATTATCCTACAGTACTGCATGGGCTTTTGCAGATTTAATTAATTAATTTTGTTCACTTCATTTCGTTTTACTTTATATGCCTGGTGAAGGCTTTTAGAGTTGTTTTTAACTGTTTTCTTTTTCAGATAATCTCGCGTGTTCATCTCACATCTAATGTCAGTTGTTAACCATGGAGCATAAGTACTTCTTACCTTTCGAGTTTTAACTGGAGCGTAAATATCTGATAAACTATTTATTGAATATGTGTTTGAACTGATCCCATAACAAGTCTGGATCTTTCTGATCCCAAGCCGAGTACCTGAGTAACTGAGAAAGATGGCGATTGAAGCAGTTTTAACTAAATTAACATCATAGTTTTTTAGATTTCTGCTTTCAACGATCTTCGGTTTTCTCGAGGTACTGATATTTTCAGACATGAATACACCACAAGACTGTGATCGCTAATACCTATTTCAATCACGCTGCTTTCTTTTACTTTATCAGGGCGGTTAAGGCCGGTTTAGACGGCGAACTTTTCATGCGCCGAATCTAATTGTCGTAGATACGGCAAAATATCGGAAACTGATTTAGACGTCGAACTTAATTGCACCGTACCAAATTGCGAGGACACTATATTGGAAATATTTACAATGCAAATATATGATAATCATATTATGATGTTAAAAAATAATTATGCATTAGGTTCGGCGCATGAAAAGTACGGCGTCTAAATCAATGTCGAACCTGTGTCGCATATACGACTTGTCCTGTCGCATCTTCGAGTCGTGTCGAACTTAATCAAAACCTGCCGAACTTAATTGATTTAGACGCCGCTCCAGCGTCGCACTTAATCCTTGCATTAGATTCGGCGCATGAAAAGTTCGCCGTCTAAACCAGGCCTTAAAGTTGCCATTATGTCAATTAACGATTCTGTGTTGCCTGTTGTGCGCGTGGGATCTACAATCAGTTGTTTCATTTGAAATAACTCAAGGATGTCCATAAGTCTACGAGAGAGAGGTCACAGTTTAAGTCACCTGTAATGATTAGTTCTTTATCTTGTTCGTCTAGTAAATGGAAATAGTTTTCTAACTGAAATAAGCATCCATAAAGTCGGCCTTGGAATTAGGAGGGCGGTAAATACATGTAACTATAAGATTGGTTTAGTTTTATATTTAACTATCTCGAGACAAACCGCTTCAATATCTTTAGGGACAAATTGAGACATCTCTCTCGCATTCAAGACATCCCTGGTGTAAATAGCTACAAATAGCTACCGAGAGATAACGACATGTTAAATAATGCTAGTGTTAGAGAGGGAGCAAGCACACCTGGACACTCTTTTCAAAAGTCTGGCTGAAATTCCATCTGGACCTGCAGCCTTTGTTTTGGTGGTGATAGGTTTGATAACAACGCATTAAATTCTTCGACTGTCACAGTAATCGTATCAAGTTGGTCCAGTACTGATACGGAAGTAAAACACAGAGGAGTGGAGAGTATAGGAAGAAATACGGACGCATGAATGTACTTGTTAAAAGTGCCAGCTTTCGCTGACGAAGAATTGTATTTTTCGCCAGTCATGTTCATGTGTTTGGGTGAGGCGAGTCGACTTTCCGGATTTGATTTTAAAGAATTTCCAAAACTCTTTATTATTGGACTTTACCGTTTTTGCTAGGTTTTGCGTGTACTCTCGTTTCTTCAATTTAATCATACGTTTAATGTCCCTACGTTGATCACGAAATTTTTCCCAAAGAACGAGGTAGATTTTTTGCTCGTTTTGTCAACGTGTCTTTTTTATGCAGGGCATGAATAATGTCGCTTGTGATGTATGGGAGGGGGGGGGTATGATCATCGTACTTGTTGCTTAGGGATGTGGGTATCAACTGCAGCGAGAGTGTGAGCGAAAGTGTCTTTCTATTTCAACCACGCTATATCGATGTTATTCTCACCCTCAACAATATCCGTTAAAGATAAAAATGATAGGGTTTCTCGGAGAGATTTGAAGTCTCCCTTACTGTAATTGTACGAGAGTCGGTTCGCTGTCAGCTTTGACTTTCTGTTGATATTGATGTCAAATGTGATAGCTTTGTGATCGGATGGTAACGAAACAGCTTCGTCATCAGTAATGTCGATGTTATCGATCAGATTCTCGTCAGTACTCAGGATTAAGTCGATGATGTTTTGTCCTCTGGTTGGTGAATTTACTAGTTGGAAAAGTCCACCCTGAAGTAAAATGCCAGTAAATGCCGTTTCGAACTATAAGTCAGGAAACCCAGACCCGTCCAACCACCGGATAGATGGATAATAATATCATTAAATTAAATTTCGATTCCTTGGCAAAATGCACAAATGTGTTCAAATGATGTACAAATTCTAAGCCAGCATTCGGAGGTTGATAACATACTGCAACAAGCAGCAGTTTTGAGGATAATTTGATCACGACACTTGTTAGTTTAATAGAGAGCCAGAGTTATATTGGAATGGTTCAGTTGTAATTTCACGGCTAATAATACACCACCGCCACGCTTATCGTTTTCTCTATCTCTTCGAATAATTTGGTATCCGCTCGGTATAATTTCATGATTTGAAATTGAGTCATTCAACCAGGTTTCAGTCAACGCAATTATACTGAGATGGCGTCAGCAAAGAAATAATAGAGACCTTATGATTTAGGACGCAATTATATACTAAATTATAAATTAGATAGATAGATAGAACAGGTTTAATCAAATCGTAAATTACAGTTGGTATAACTGAATTACTTACGAGCATTTACAATTGAATTATTTCATGCAAAGAACTAACTATATTTACAATAAAAACTATAGGCTATAATTGACACGAAATAAAGTTAAGAATTTATAATACACTTATACTATTAGATATAATGAAGGAGTTCTTAAAACGTTCTGTTCGAATCTTAGGGATTAGAAATTTATGCCATTTCCTTAAGGGATATGTACACCCGTTTTCTTCTGGAATCATTTGATTTAAAGCTTTAATAATAATCCACCTTAAGTAAAAAAATACAGTGGACTTACAAATTCATAAACATTATAAAACCATCTATATTACAATAAAAATTTGTATTATTAAAAAGGTTGATGTAGTTTATGCTTGGTATCCAAGTGTGCTTGAAGGAAAAGTTTTTTACATGCTGCTTCTCTTCTGTTTCGTAAGGTTTCTAGATTGGCTAATTAGAGCTCCTCTTCATAAGAGCTTTCAGGCAATATCCTTCTTAGACACCGTCTTTGGATCCATTCGATATCTGAACTCAGATACTGCGGTAGGGAGTTGTGGAAAACAGGCGAAGCATATTCTAGCGTCGAACGAATACAGGCGCAATATATTTGGATCAAGTCTTTGACAGGAACTTGCGCTCTTTTTAGTTGTGTTATTAAATGTAAACGTTTGCTAGCTTTTGATATAATGTTATCGATATGCATTTTCCATTTAAAGTCCGATTGCTGACGGTAAGACCAAGGGTTTTTGCATAACTAACAACTTCGATTTCTTTGTGGTTAATGAAAATAGGATGGAGAGAGGTATTTTCAGTTGGTTCTCGTGAGAAGTCGATTCTTAATTCTTTGCACTTTTCCTCATTTAATTCAGCCATATTCGAAATTGCCCACGCTTGTACTGCGTCAACTGATTCCTGGAAACGTCGACTTTGATCTTTTTTAGAAATTGTTTCAGACAAGGTTGTGTCGTCCACATATTTCCACAGACTTTCGCAAGTTGTTGTTGTTGGTATAGTTAAGTCGTTGATCATTAATATGTACAGCCACAGGCCGAGCTTTGTTCCTTGTGGCACGCCTGAGCGAACGTTACTCCAGTCGGAGAAACAACCATTGTTTAATTTAACCCTTTGCTTCCGATACATCTTCGTGTTGAAATACCCTACTTTCCAATAACTTGAAATAAAAGTTAAATCCACTGCAAGTCGAGGACTATTTAGAAGTGACTTTTGAAGAAAAGGGCCAGGAACAGTGCGAAGAGATTTTATGGAATGTTTATATAATTATATTGTATTTATTTGCATGTATCGTTCGAAGACATTGTACAGGAGGTTTATCAGACATTAGTTGGTATTCTTTTAATATTTCCTTTGAGATTTTTCAAACAATTTTTTAAATATAAATTTTAGACGATAAATCACGGTCGTGCTGCTGTCGTGATATATGAGTTGTAGCGTTTTTTCCCCATTGTTTTCGTGACATATTAGTTGTAGCGTTTTTTTGCCCCTTGATTTCATTGTATTTGTGGCCAAAAATGCAATGTGTCGCATGGTTTACAATCGACTCGCGATGCTGTAATTCTTGCTCTAGCAGGCCAGTATATTTCTGATGCAGAATTTATTTTGCTTTATGATTACAACTGGTCAAAACCGTTGTTCCCATACTGGAAATTTGATCAATTTATTATGGACACTTGGGATGATGAAGAATGTAGAATTGAATTACAAGGTTTGGCAAGGGAAATCTGCCTGTGTTGAACACTTTATTAAGAGTCCCAGATAAAATTACCTCTCAACAAGGGACAACGTTAACATTCAGGAGATGAAGTACTCTGCATTTTGTTGAAACGGTTTGCATACCCATGTAGGACACTCGGATATGGTGAGCACATTTGGTAGATATCCTTCAAAGCTATGTCTGATATTTAATGAAGTGCTAGATTTTTTGTATGAGCAACATCACCATCGCCTTCAAAGTTGGAATCAGCCATTTTTGTCACCAGAAATCCTCAAAAGTTATGCTGATGATATTATTATTATTATTATTATTATTATTGCATGTTTTTCACAGCTTTGATCTTATGCTGGCTATGTTTTTCCTTGGAAGCTGGCTACAACCAGTAGCCTCAGGTTCCAAAGATTTTAGCTTTCCAAGCTTCTTCTCAGTATTCTTGCCGTCCCTAACAATGCTGTTTTTTGTAGAAGTTCTATTCTTATATGTATTCCCAATTTCTCAATCCACTTATCCAGTTTATTACTAACTGCTCCTAAGGCACCTACTACTATTGGAATGACTTCTACTTTTTTCATTGCCCATATTTTCCGAATTTCCCTTTTCAACTCCTCATACTTTTCTACCTTCTCTGTTTCTTTTATACCAATTCTACAATCCCCTGGAACTGCGATGTCTATGATCTTGCATTCCTTTTCCTTCTTTAAAACCACTACAATATCAGGTCTTCGACATTCAATCACATGATCGCACTGTATGTTAAAATCCCAGAGAATCTTTACATTATCTGATTCAATTACTCCGTTTGGTTGGTGTTCATACCATTTTCAGCTTTCTCTAGTTGGTACAAACCACATAGCTTCCAGTGTACAATGCGAGCCACATTGTCATGTCTTCGTTTGTATTCTTTTTGTGCTAGCTTTTTGCATTCACTTATCAAGTGTGTTATAT
>CACRXK020009341.1:1313-19280 GCA_902702795.2 Paramuricea clavata
GGTGTATGATGGTGTAGGGTGGTTATACAGAGAAGGGTTGTCAGATGGTGAAGATGGTACAGATGGTGTATGATGGTCGAAGTGTGTCAGATGGTTGTCAGATGGTGTATGATGGTCGAAGTGTGTCAGATGGTTGTCAGATGGTGTGTGATGGTGTAGGGTGGTTATACAGGGACGGGTTGTCAGATGGTGAAGATGGTACAGATGGTGTATGATGGTCGAAGTGTGTCAGATGGTTGTCAGATGGTGCATGATGGTGTAGGGTGGTTATACAGGGAAGGGTTGTCAGATGGTGAAGATGGTACAGATGGTGTATGATGGTGGAAGTGTGTCAGATGGTTTTCAGATGGTGTAGGGTGGCTATACAGAGAAGGGTTGTCGGATGGTGAAGATGGTACAGATGGTGTATGATAATCGAAGTGTGTCAAATGGTTGTCAGATGGTGTATGATGGTGTATGATGGTCGAAGTGTGTCAGATGGTTGTCAGATGGTGTGTGATGGTGTAGGGTGGTTATACAGGGACGGGTTGTCAGATGGTGAAGATGGTACAGATGGTGTATGATGGTCGAAATGTGTCAGATGGTTGTCAGATGGTGTATGATGGTGTATGATGGTCGAAGTGGGTCAGATGGTTGTCAGATGGTGTATGATGGTGTAGGGTGGTTATACAGCGAAGGGTTGTCAGATGGTGAAGATGGTACAGATGGTGTATGATGGTCGAAGTGTGTCAGATGGTGTATGATGGTGTATGATGGTCGAAGTGTGTCAGATGGTTGTCAGATGGTGTATGATGGTGTATGGTGGTTATACAGGGAAGAGCTGTCAGATGGTGAAGATGGTACAGATGGTGTATGATGGTCGAAGTGTGTCAGATGGTTGTCAGATGGTGTATGATGGTGTATGATGGTCGAAGTGTGTCAGATGGTTGTCAGATGGTGTATGATGGTTATACAGGGAAGAGCTGTCAGATGGTGAAGATGGTACAGATGGTGTATGATGGTCGCGGGGTGTCACATGACGAGCCGCACGTTTTGAAAACCAGCGGGATTTGCGGGTTAGGATAAAACGCGGATACGGACGGACGGATGGATGGCGGACGGACGGACGGACGGACGGACGGATGAGTGGCGGACGGACGGACGGACGGATGAGTGGCGGACGGACGGACGGACGGACGGATGGCTTCCAAAAAACGTTTTTCAGCCTTTTTTAAGCCATATCCGCGTTTTATCCAAAAGGGTATCCAAAAGGATAAAACGCGGATATGGTCCAAAAAACGTTTTTCAGCCTTTTTTAAGTCATATCCGCGTTTTATCCAAAAGGATAAAACGCGGATATGGTCCAAAAAACGTTTTTCAGCCTTTTTTAAGTCATATCCGCGTTTTATCCAAAAGGATAAAACGCGGATATGGTCCAAAAAACGTTTTCCCAGCATTTTTAAGCCATATCCGCGTTTTATCCAAAAGGGTATCCAAAAGGATAAAACGCGGATATGGTTCAAAAAACGTTTTTCAGCCTTTTTTAAGCCATATCCGCGTTTTATCCAAAGAGGGCATATCGATATGTATAAAGAATATTGAATATTGGCCTAGAATTTGAACAAATAAAAACCAATAATATGTCTCTTCGCTTAAATACTTACTGCGAGAGAAGAGTTCTAAAATTACAATTTAGTGTTAATAAAGTTTTAATTCAGTGTCAGTTATCTGGTATGTAGTACTCCAATTTTATGCCAACGTAATGTGCTGCTTTTTAAAGGCTTTGATGTCAATGCAGTTATCGGTTTAAATATACCTACAATTCGAAGATATGACAATTGCCGTACGGCCTACTTTCTATACGTAAACGCAAATTACAATTGCAACGTTCATCCTTAATTTTCTCTGTTATCTGGGCATGTAGTAATGTAATTTTATGCCACTGCAATGTGCTAATTTTCAAGGGCTTTTCAATGCAGTTATCGGTTTAAATATACCTAAAATGTCCGTTAAGATATGACAATTGCCGTACGGCCTACTTTTACGCGAACGCAAATTACAACTGCAACTTTCATGCTTAATTTTCTCTGTTATCTAGGCATGTAGTAATGTAATTTTATGCCAATGCAATATGCTATTTTTCAAGGGCTTTTCAGTGCAGTTATCGGTTTAAATATACCTCAAATTTCCGTTAAGATATGACAATTGCCGTACGGCCTACTTTTACGCGAACGCAAATTACAACTGCAACTTTCATGCTTAATTTCTTCTGTTATCTGGGCATGTAGTAATGTAATTTTATGCCAATGTAAGGTGCTATTTTGCTAGGGCTTTTCAGTACAGTTATCGGTTTAAATATACCTCGAATTTCCGTTAAGATATGACAATTGCCGTACGGCCTACTTTTACGCAAACGCAAATTGACAACTGCAACATTCATGCTTAATTTTCTCTGTTATCTGGGCATGTAGTAATGTATTTTCATGGCAATGTAAGGTGCTATTTTGCTAGGGCTTTTCAATGCAGTTATCGGTTTAAATATACCTATAAAATTGCCGTTAATATATGACAATTGCCATACGGCCTACTTTTACGCAAACGCAAATTGACAACTGCAACATTCATGTTTAATTTCTTCTGTTATCTGGGCATGTAGTAATGTAATTTTATGCCAATGTAAGGTGCTATTTTGCTAGGGCTTTTCAATGCAGTTATTGGTTTAAATATACCTAAAATTCCCGTTAAGATATGACAATTGCCGTACGGCCTACTTTTACGCGAACGCAAATTACAACTGCAACTTTCATGCTTAATTTCTTCTGTTATCTGGGCATGTAGTAATGTAATTTTATGCCAATGTAAGGTGCTATTTTGCTAGGGCTTTTCAGTACAGTTATCGGTTTAAATATACCTCGAATTTCCGTTAAGATATGACAATTGCCGTACGGCCTACTTTTACGCAAACGCAAATTGACAACTGCAACATTCATGCTTAATTTTCTCTGTTATCTGGGCATGTAGTAATGTAATTTTATGCCAAAGCAACGTGCTGTTTTTCAAGGGCTTTTCAATGCAGTTATCGGTTTACATATACCTCAAATTCCCGTTAAGATATGACAATTGCCGTACGGCCTACTTTTACGCAAACGCGAATTACAATTGCCACTTTCATGCTTAATTTTCTGTTATCCGGTCGTGTACTTTATGCCACTTTGGCAACACGGGCGGATAACAGAGAAAATTAACTCTCTTTCGTTTGGCGCCGAAATATAAACCAGGTCATGAAACCGACCTTGTATTTTGCAGGTTCTTATCTTCGGTTCAGTGCATGTTATGTAGCAAATCCAATTGGAGCAAAGTCAAATTGAACATGTTCAAGGATTAAAGCATACTGGTCGACACAAATTCCCTTGAATTGAACTATATACGTTCACATGATGTAGTTTTGAAAGAAGCCTCGCTTCTTTGACTAACGATTCGGTCTCCCCTCAGTCATGGCTGGAGTCTATAGGCCGTACGGCAATTGTCATATCTTAACGGGAATTTTAGGTATATTTAAACCGATAACTGCATTGACATCAAAGCCTTTGAAAAGCAGCACATTACGTTGGCATAAAATTGGAGTACTACATACCAGATAACTGACTCTGAATTAAAACTTTATTATTAACACTAAATTGTAATTTTAGAACTCTTCTCTCGCAGTAAGTATTTAATTAAGCGAAGAGACATATTATTGGTTTTTATTTGTTCAAATTCTAGGACAATATTCAATATTCTTTATACATATCGATATGCCCTCTTTGGATAAAACGCGGATATCGCTTAAAAAAGGCTGAAAAACGTTTTTTGAACCATATCCGCGTTTTATCCTTTTGGATACCCTTTTGGATAAAACGCGGATATGGCTTAAAAATGCTGGGAAAACGTTTTTTGGACCATAACGCGGATATGGCTTAAAAAGGGCTGAAAAACGTTTTTGGACCATATCCGCGTTTTATCCTTTTGGATAAAACGCGGATATGACTTAAAAAAGGCTGAAAAACGTTTTTTGGACCATATCCGCGTTTTATCCTTTTGGATAAAACGCGGATATGACTGAAAAAGGGCTGAAAAACGTTTTTGGGACCATATCCGCGTTTTATCCTTTTGGATAAAACGCGGATATGCCTTAAAAAGGGCTGAAAAACGTTTTTTGGACCATATCCGCGTTTTATCCTTTTGGATTGTAATTCTTCGCAGTAAGTATTTAATTAAGCGAAGAGACATATTATTGGTTTTTATTTGTTCAAATTCTAGGACAATATTCAATATTCTTTATACATATCGATATGCCCTCTTTGGATAAAACGCGGATATGACTGAAAAAGGGCTGAAAAACGTTTTTTGGACCATATCCACGTTTTATCCTTTTGGATAAAACGCGGATATGCCTTAAAAAGGGCTGAAAAACGTTTTTTGGACCATATCCGCGTTTTATCCTTTTGGATAAAACGCGGATATGACTTAAAAAAGGCTGAAAAACGTTTTTTGGAAGCCATCCGTCCGTCCGTCCGTCCGCCACTCATCCGTCCGTCCGTCCGTCCGCCATCCATCCGTCCGTCCGTATCCGCGTTTTATCCTAACCCCCTTGCGTAGGCACTTGTGCCAGACAAAAAGACTCAGCGGCACTTATTTTCGAAGAATGTGTGCATGCATATAATTTTAAGCACTTTAGTTTTTAACAAGCTGTTTTATTGTTTAACTGTCTGGCCAGGGAGTTCTAAGGGAAACATTCATAATTAAAGGCTATGTTACACGAGACAAATTTTTCTACAATCCTAAATTTCCGACATAGAGCTATTAATTTTGTTGCTCGTATATTGACCGACAGCGACAACAGAATGTATAATCGTATTTCTCCAGCATGGCGCTAATTGAGAGGCGCTAACTATTGGCGAGCAATTACGCTTACGCGATGCTTAAACACCCCATGTCCTAGCTATCTGAGCTCAAAGCTTAATTTATTAATTCACGTTTATGAAACTACAATCTTTGTCAAAATTGAATGGGGAGGGAGGGGGATTGAAGGTTTGCCAAATTAAGCCGGGTTCCTGATATGGTCGTAAAAATAGAGTTACGATCTTTCGGCCAGTTTATAATTGTTTATACCTGTAAACCACATATAAATCATAAGTATTCTCTAGTTATAATCACTCGTATTTTCAGTTCTAAAATATTGTATTTCGGCTGATGAGAAAGATCGTGACTCAATTTTTACGACGGTTACGACCATATGGAAAGCAGGCTTAATAGGTATTTGGAGCATGTGTCACAACACATTTGAGAATTAGATTTAATATCGTGTTGATATATATAGGTTATCATATAAGGGATGAGGTGATATCAGTTTTACCGCTCGAGGGATGATATCACAATTGTCACGAGCGAGCGCAGCGAGCGAGGGACAATTGTGATATCGTCCCGAGAGCGATAAAACTGATATCACCGAATCCCGAGTACGATAACCTATTTATTATATACTTGTACCTTTATCAGGGTTTGACACCCAAAAGTGAACAGTTTTGAAAAAATAGGATCATTTTAGAATTCAAAACAATTCATCATTTACTGAACAAATTGATTTTAGAAAATAAATAGATCATTCATATAAATAATATACAATTTAAGTCTTTCGTTTTGTATTATCGTTCTTGTTTTCTTCGATAAACTGTCGACATCAACAAACACGAACCTCGAGTCGGCCATCTTTGTTTTGACAAGGCGCGAAATTTAGCGGGACAAAAAACGATATCCGGGACAAAAAACGATATCCGGGACGATATCGTTTTTATGTCCCGCTGCTTCCTACCTGATAAAGGTACAAGTATGTGATAAACAGTTATATCAACACGAGTGGAAATTGGGGAAAACGACAAATTGTGTGGAAACACGACGCCCGAAGGGCGGAGTGTTTTCACACAATTTCGAGTTTTTCCAATTTCCACGAGTGTTGATATAACTATTTAGTCTTTTTGCACAAGTGAACTTAACAAATCCTACACGTTGATTGGTCAAATTTGACGTATTAAGCTGTTATATTCACCTACAGGTGAATATAACAAAACCAAAATTTTCAAAATGGCGGCTTGCCGTTTTGTGGAAGTTACTGATAAAGAAATACGTGAAATTAAAATAAATTCAGTCCCAAAAACACAAGACTTGTGTAAAAATACTAAAACAATTATTCGCCTCAGGCTCGGTGATTATCGGGCAATATTCACCTCGACTTCGTCTCGGCGATTATTCCCTGATAATCACCTCGCCTTCGGCGAATAATTGTTAAATATCAATACGGAAAAAATGTTTTATATTTGTTTTATAATATAGCACAAAGAAATATAAAGAAATAAATTTTCCGACGTTTCCGTGTTGACACTGAGTTATATCAACACGGCTCTTAGCCAATCAGCGTTCAGAACTTACAAATGCTATATTATAATACTTTATCTTGCACGACAATTTCAGTATCTGTCATCATAAGTAAAAGATAAATACCGAGAATGAGGGATGTTTGCTATATAAAAACTTCACAATAGGGTCGGGCGGTATTAGTGAACTCTAAGGGAACTGGAACGATAACTTGGCCGCCATCTTCATGATGGCCGCCATGTACGTAAGGCATCGAGAATACGCCGCCAAAAAGACATCTGTTTTTGAGCACTAAATAGCTGTATTTCAACAAGGAAAAAATCTAAAAACTTTCAACGATACTTGAAATTTAATACAAAACATGTTTCCAGAACGTAGAGCAGTTTTAAAGTAATTTTCTCAGGAGTCAAGGTGCGAAGTTTTTTTTTCGGCACGTTCAAACTTGTGTAATATATTTTGAATAGGAAACTGTTACCCTGAAACTTTTTGCTGTTAGTGGATGTAAAATACTTAGAACTATCCAGGAAACCAGGTTTGAATCTTTAAAATTGAAGCCTTTTGATAAAAAGTACTTTTTCTTGCTAATTTTTGCTCAAAAACAAACTTTTGACTGTCCTCAAAACTCTCCCTAGTCCTTTTGGAATTTAATTTATCGCGCGCGGCTGCCGCGCATGGCTTCAAATTCGGCTTCAACCAATCATAAAACTTGATCACTGGAGTTATCGTTCCAGTTTACTTACAGTTCACTGGGCGTATGCGTATAGCGACCGCAAAGTATTCTGGTTGTAGATTTTTCAAAATGCCGACGCACACTTTTTTGTCGCATTTTTTTGCCTTATTGATGGTACGAAATTTTATGAAAAGTATTTTAGTGCCTTTATTAATTATCGTCGAAGACATATTTATACAATTGGGTGATCAATGTATCTGCATGACTCTCGAGACTGCATTTCAAACTAAACGTTTTATCGTTAGTGTGTTGGCCTAGCATTTAGCCTCTCTAACGGCATCCCAACACAATTCGTGGCACTTTTTTCGGAACCATCTTAATTTAATCTGAAATTTAGTATATATGGGTTTTTGACTGTTTAAAATGGCCTTAACTCCTTCTTTGAACATTGAGCTAAAGTTAGGTATAATCGCGCCCCAACGCATACTGCATTTTAAACAATTTAAAAATGATAAATTTTGACATGTTGATCAATATGGCCGCTACGAGCCCTATTGTTGTCGAAGTCATTATACAAGGAAATAAACGATCAGTCGAAAAAATCGTACAATTTTTTTTTTAATAATGAAGCAAAATTAAATGTCATAAATGCTGTAAACAACGTGTCTTTCTCTTTCGAATCAGAAATTTGCAACAGAATATCTGTAACAAACTTTTGTAACAGAAAATATGTATAACAGAATTTTTGTTTGTATATATAAAGTCAATTATGTCAATAAACCGTCTGTGCCAGGTATCAGTCGAATTAGTAAATGCTGTGACACATGAGTTTTTAAACTCTAATCGATATAAAGTTCACACATAGTTGGCATTTCAGAAATTTTTCCCACAAGATATTATGATTTTCACCTATCCCACATGCAGAGAAAGAATTACTGTTGCAGGAATTTGTGGTTGTTTTAATACCACGCTGGAAACTCGTCCTGAAATAGACTGCTCTCAAAAATCAATAAGGGATTAGTGGATTACTAGGTTTCCTCCTGTAGAAACACTGGATCAATAAGAGATGATCCCCACTGGACCTCTAGGGAGAACAGTTTAGAACTCAGGGATAGAATCATCCATGCAGTATAAATAAAGTTACTGTAGTTTAGTTTAGGTTTCTTCCTGCAGTAGACAAGCGAGAGTTTAGATGAGAGTTTTCTTAACTTTCATTTTTTCATCGAACGAGAACAAGAGTTATATGAGAGTTGCCAAGCGAGAGTTTACATGATAGTTTCCTCAACTTTCATTGCCTGATCAAACGAGAACAAAAGTTGCATGAGAGTTGACAAGCGAGAGTTTACACGACAGTTTACTCTCATCAACGCTCATCCTTGTTTGATGAAGGGTTTAGTGTGGCTCGTTGAGCCAGAAAAAGTCAAATGCTCTCTACTGCGTTAAAACTCACGTTTTCTTGTGGACTGACGTTCTTCCGATAATGTCTTCCTGATTATACGTATTTCCCGGTACTTCCTGATTGATCTCGAGAGCTTCGAAGTGACTTCCTGCGCCTGAAAACAGGCATGCACCTGCATGTAAAGCAGTAAAAACAATGACCTCCATACAAAACAGCTGTGGATTGATAGGGATACAACTACCTGAAAAATAGAAGCAGAACGTTGACATTTCGAGCGAAGGCCCTTCGTGGGAAGGTTGTCAGAAGACTCTCTTAGTAGCTCAGCTCCACAATGGCGCTATATAAATGAATTATAATAATAATAATAATAATAATAATAAGTAACATCCCGAAAGTGCTCAAAACCATTTTTTTTTACGTAACGTAACATACAAAAGATTTCCTTGTCAATAGGCAGTTTCCAACTCACATTACTGACCTAAGACCCTTAATCGTACCCTAAAACTAATTATTAACCCATCCCTAACCTAAGGTTTTGTTGGTAACAAATGAGATAATAGTATTACGTATGCTAGCGTAGAATATGGCTGATTTCCGCTGACTATTCAATAGAGCCATTGCCACGTTCCTGGCTCAGATGAAAAACTTTTAATTTGATCCAAAAATTTAAATTGTTTCATTTGCTCACATTTGACGTGCATGGAAGACTAGTCTCGATTAAAACTATGAACATTATAGTTAAATGTTATAATTATTCCCTGCGATTTTCAAAAATTATAGTCCCCGTTTCTGCGCAAAATAATATAACCCCCGCTGGTACTGCAGTGCATGTGATTTAAATACAATATTGTAAAAATATCAGCCCATCCTGGTTCTAAGAAAACGTAGGTATAACGATAAAACAACAATTTGCATATTATTGCATATCTGGTATAGAACTGGAGTTATTTCAAGCCTTTCAAGGTCGCAGTATTATTTCCATGTTTTTGAACTCACTTCTGAGTTAAGCATGGTTAGATCATGCAGAGGTAGTTGATGTTCTTGAATGTGAGCTACCTTAAAGTGATCTGCAGAGGTTGTACAGAACTCACTGCTGAGTTAAGCATGGTTAGATCATACAGAGGTACTACATGTTCTTGAATGTGAGCTACCTTAAAGTGATCTGCAGAGGTTGTACAGAACTCACTGCTGAGTTAAGCATGGTTAGATCATACAGAGGTACTACATGTTCTAGAATGTGAGCTACCCGGTTAAAGTGATCTGATGTTGTGAAGATCTCGCTGCTGAGTTAAGCACATGGCTACATCATATAGAGGTAGTACATGTTCTTGAATGTGAGCTACCTTAAGGTGATCTGATATTTTGTACAGAACTCACTGCTTAGTTAAGCATACTTAGATCATACAGAGGTACGTAGTACATGTTCTTGAATGTGAGCTGCCTTAAGGTGATCATATATTGTACAGAACTCACTGCTGAGTTAAGCATGGTTACATCATACAGAGGTATGTTGTTGAAATCAATAGTTTAATAGTTTAATAGTCTGATAGTTTAATAGTTTAATAGTTTAGTAGTTTAATAGTTTAATAGTTGTTTATATTTTTAGCCCGCATAGCATTGGGCCGCCGGCGCGCCTGGTTTTGGGGTTACTATTAAAAATAGAAAGAAGGGACATAGCGCCCAAAAATAGGTCAGACTTGCATACGGCGCCTAAAACTTTCTTCGATTTTTCGACTTCAAATGCATTTCTTTCGAATTTAATCGATATCCCCGGCAAGAATGAAAACATACAACTCTCAAAACAACGATGCCTTAATCAAAGAGCTTAAATTCGCTTCAAAATACTCGAACGAACGACAAAATTCGGCCCAAATATATCCGAGGCATGTACAGTAGATGCTGTGCAGTAAACAGGAAGTCGTTAAGCCACTAATTGACTAGACTTGCTCCAAGTCTCTTTTTCATTGTCAAATAGTATCGATCCACTATAGTGTACATTATATGACGTAGCACGGAGAGGCGGAGCGAGAAAGAGAGACTTGTCAACTTCGGAAAATCTCGGTTCAAAACCAATCTCGTTCCCGGCGCTTTGATGTTGCGTGACGCGCGCGCGGGAGAACACGCGTGGGGGGAAAGGGGATGGGCAGGACATTGAAGAGGTTCAAGAATTTCCATACCTAGGAGCAAAGGTTTGTCCAGAAGGTGGAGGCATGGAAGATCTAAAGAACAGGCTTTCGAAAGCAAGAGGCGCATTTATCAAACAACATCTCGAGGGTAACCAAACTTAGACTCTACAAGACCCTGTCAATTGCCGCGCGTGCGTCACGCAACAGCTTAGCACATCAAAGCGCCTGGGACGAGGCTGGTTCAAAACTGAACCGGAAATGCAAGACTTCAGTTTAATTGTTTTCCTTCAATTTCTTTCTGTATTATTTACTATAATGGAACTCATGTTATTTACACTGTGCTAGCAGTAGCGTAGCCAGCCCGACGATTTAGTCCCGCTATGCAAATATTTTCGTGTTCATTGACTGTGAAAACAATCAATTTCTAAATAAATGAATACTGATAATAATTTTGAATTTGCATAGCGGGACTAAATTGTCGGGCTGACTACGCCACTGTGTGCTAGATCAATACATATATAAACACTGACAGAAAACAATTAAAACAAGTCTTGCATTTTCGGTTCAGTTTTGAACCGAGATTTTCCGAAGTTGACAACTGAGTCTCTCTTTCTCGCTCCGCCCCTCCGTACTACGTACCATAGTGGATCGATACTATATGACAATGAAAGAGAGACTTGGAGCAGGTCTACTAATTGACCAACATATTCAAATGTTTTCTGCTACATGCCTCGGATGTATTTTGGCCGAACTTTGTCGTTCCTTAGTTTCCTTCGAGTATTTTGAAGCGAATTTAAGCTCTTTGATTATAAAGCATCGTTGTTTTGAGAGTTGTATAGCATGCATGTTATCATTCTTGCCCGGGATATTGATTAATTCGAAAGAAATGCATTAAAGTCGAAAAATCGAAGAACGTTTTAGGCGCTGTATGCAAGTATAACCTGTTTTGGGCGATATGTTTCCTTCCTAGTTCCGTCTATTTTTAATAGTAACCCCAAGAGCAGGCGCGCCGGCATGCATGGCCCAATGCTATGCGGGCTAAAAATATAAACAACTATAACCTGGGGTTCTATGCTGTGACTCGCGGACTCGCATACTAGAGAAACTCGTTCGATCGATGTTAGGGCAATTTGTGGTAACCGCTTGGCACGTATTTCTTTTTTTTGGTACTTAATTACGTATTACTGCTCTTATAGTCAATCGGAATTGAGTATTTTTTCCGTGTATACTATTACAAAGGAAAGTCAGTATTTAAGGAATATTAATGCTATAGGGATATTGAATATTTCAGGAAAAAATATAATTCCGCTTCACCCACGAAAAGTTTTAAGCCCGGATGAAACGAGACGTGTGTGCATGGGAGTGGCAGTCACGCACGCGACCTTAGTTAGATGTTCTTATATTTCCCAACACTATCATCATGCAATCTATTTAAATTAAAACATAAATTAGTTGGAACAACTCATCAAACCTTTATTTTGTTATTCTAGAACTTGAAATGTCCCCCATAACAATGCGTGACTGCCAACTTTCATTAGACATTTAAGATTGACGTTTACGGCAGACCGCAAACAGCAAACCTGCTATACCCCAATTCTAAACCGCATATATATATATATATATATATATATATATATATATATATATATATATATATATATATATATACATACATAGTTTTACCTCAAAAAACCACAACAGTCTGTTTCATCAGTACATATGAATCGTCCTCCTATATACGGATGAAACAGACTGTTGTGGTTTTTTGAGGCAAAACGAAAAACTATATTACGCTCTATCTATATGGTATTGCAGGAGCACTGACTGTGTTTCGCAAACCAAAAACTTAACAGTAGTTTCTTTCTCGACCGGAATTGGACATTATATAGTTACATCCGCGTTCATAACTAATTCACCTCTAGTACACAAAATATACATAATTTTATTAGCTGTTCGATCGATGTTAGGGCAATTTGGGCATTAAAATTGAAGCATGAATTAGGCACTTAGATGTTGAAAACCTGCAAAACCTGCCTTCAAATTCGATTTGAAGTTTGCGGCCTGCCGTAAACATTAATCTTAAAATATCTAATGGAAGTTGGTCACTGGGGACATTTCAAGTTCTAGAATAACAAAATAAAGATTTGACTAGTTGTTCCAACTAACTCAGTAGGTACTAGGTTACCCACAGGGCAGTAATGCTGCCTTTGACAGCAAAAGACAAACTACAGGGTGTTGAACGAGTCCTTCAGAAACATCCTATTATTGTTATCCTTGTTAACCCATTTATTGACAGTACCCTACCACTGACTGAGTATTAAAAATCGTCTGGCGTTGGACAGGGTAAATACTAAAGTAGGGGTCATTACTGTGTTGATGAATTAAGAAGAGCCATTGGCAGATAGGTTTGTTAACCCATTTACTGGCAGTAGCCTATACCACTGACGAATAAAATCTTCTGGCGTTGGACAAGGGAAGGGCGCATTGCCAGCTAATGGGTTAAACCACCGTGGTTAAACATAAGATTTCATGATGCTCCAGGAAATGTAAACAAGCTATCAGTGTGACATCCCAGTTTATATATTTACATACTCGGAATATTGATTTCTCGGTATATACAAAACTATTTTAAAGTATAACAACCAGCGAAGGGCGTAAGCCACTAACTGCCCTGCGCGGCTGCGCGCAGACTATATAATGACATATATATGTCATCCGTCCGGTCCGTTCGTCGCCATCCGTCCATCCGTCCGTCATTCATCCGTCTGTCCGTATCCGCGTTTTATCCTAACCCGTTTTCAAAACACAAAGTTTGCATAATTAAGGCAGTGCGGTTCGTCATGATCAACATTTTCAAAAGCGGCCAATTAGACCAGGGGTTAAAGGGCAATGACAATGACATGCAGGTGACATTTACCATTGCGTCTCACTAATTAAAATTTGCGTGTTTAATAATGTTTATCAAAGAAAGCAAAAACGTATACAAGACAATCTCACATGTGGAATTTTTTCAGTTACGTACTGCCTTGTGATGCAGTACAAGTATAAATACAAATGACAAAGCATTTGTAAATCCTAAAACATAATTAAATCATACGGCACATTTAAGATTTTAATATCGTATTTCAGCGCGTTTATACTGTTTGGCGCATTCGCTGCGTTATATTCATTTATATACACAGAAAAGCATGTCATTGTACATGCAGACCATAGGCAAAAAGCATTTGTCAACCACATACCAAATTTAAGCAATCGTTAAATCATATACATGTCATGGAAAGAATATGGAAATAATGTTGAATGAAAGCTAGTATCGCGTATAATATTAAAGCACCGCATATTATTAGTGCTCGAACCACTGCGTATAATTGCAAAAGCACCGCGTATATAAATGGTGAAAGCACCGCGTATAATACTGGAACCACAGCGTATAATGGCGAAAGCACCGTGTATAATGCCAAAAGCACCGCCGTATAATGCCGTTTGATCACTTTAAGCCAGCTATGGCTTTCCATAAAAGAAGACCAAAGATGAAACATGATCACATTGCCTGTTTGCCTTATGCCTGACCGCGCTGCACCACGGTTAAAATTCACTGGTACCGTCATGCAATGCGCCAAATAGAAAATTTTGATTTTGACCCACAAAACAAAATTAGGATCTGCTGCCTTGCTCGCTCGCTTCAGGCTCGCTCGCTGCGGCAGCAAATATATACTGACGACCTCGAAACATGTCCCTTTATCTTTACTGATGATACTACTCTTCTTGAGGCTGTTGACAATCCGACAAATTCTGCTGAAGTTTTAAATCATGATTTAAATCAAACTTCAGAATGGTCTGACAAGTGGTTGGTGACCAGGGGCGCCGGAGCCACGGGGGCAGTGGGGGCAACTGTCCCCGTTGCCCAAACATTGCGGGGGCAGCACGGGGGCAACAGGTTGCCCTTTTTGCCAGAACTGCACCTCGAAATGTGTTCATTTTTCACAGGAATTGAAATTTAGAACTATTTTTAAGCAATGTTTAAAGATGCGGTAGAGTCCGGATGTAAACAAAGGCTTTGCTTACATTTTGGTATCCAAAATATAGAATTTTATTCGAAGACTATTTATATTTTCATGATTCTAGAGTATGATAAATTATCAAGACACAACAATCAAGGTTTGCAAGAACATAAAATGAAATAAAAACGTAAATAAACTGTTTGTATAATAAAAAGAGGGCTCGATCCTTTGTGTACATGCGCAGATCGGACTGTACAGCATCTTTAGGAATCTTTGCTTAACTTTTAACCAGTTGCGGTAAAATTAATGTTAAATCAAGCAATATACGTTCGTTTACTGATTTTATTTTGCGCCTTTAGCGCCGCGGTGCAACGAATAAAATTGTTTAAAATTAATGTCGAAGTTTGCCGACCCATAATAGCCACAAGTTAGTAATCGAGTATCCATACAGTAAAGTTTTAACAAATATAGCTGCCCAGAAAAATCAAGTGCCCTTTGAAATGGCTGCCCCCGCCGCTTCACATTGCTTCCGGCGCCTCTGTTGGTGACGCCGATAAACCCATCCAAAACTCGTTGTATGACAGATTTTGAAAAAGAAAACTGAAAAATCATCCAGTTCTTTCAAGGAGTGGTACGTTGTCCTATTGAGGAAATCATCACTCGCAATCATCTTTCCAAACCTTGGAAAAGTAAAAAATTTTCAGTCTAAGAAAGACATGAAAAGGCATCTAAACGCTTAAACATGTTAAAATTGTTAAAGTTTAAAATTAGTAGATCAACTCTTGCTTGTTTGTGTAAAGAGTTTGATATGGCCAGTTATGGAGTACACGGATATCATTTGGGATAATTGTACCACTGGGTGAATATAGCGATTTCCGACTAGAAAGTATTCAATATGAGTCAGCAACATTAGTTACTGAATACTGGGGCTATAGCAGGAACTAGTCCAAAACGTCTTCTCGATTAACTTGGCTTTGGAGAAGTTGAATATCAAAAGAAAAGTTCATAATGCTATTAACATAATTAATCATAATTGAGTTCATAATCAATCATATCAGGGCCGTACGCGTGATTTTTTCATCAGGGGCAGTAAGGCCTATATGCCGAAAAAGTCCCAAATATCCAAACAATAATTAATAATGCATGACATATTGACATTCTAAAAATCGTAAATATAGTTTTTTCTGGGGCAGTTGCCCCCCCCCCCCCTCCCCCGCCGCTGTGTACGGCTGGATAAGTTTGTATCGGCCAAATAAGTAGCCTGGTATTTCCTTTGCTTCCCTAAATTTCGCTGCCCGTAGAAATACCGCCTGCCATGCAGGCTACCAAATAAGGAGATTAATGTTCAAGTGAGTCTTATGAGTCAATGAGTTGTGAGTTATGAGTCAATGAGTTATGAGTCTAAAACATCGGGTTTTATTGTTTTTAACTTTTTGTAATTTCTCCATTTTTATGTTCACCAGGAGGTTATATTTTTTGTTTGTTCCTTTGTCCGTCAGTTTGTCTGTCAGTACGCAAAATATTTACAGAAATAATGGACAGACTTTTATGAAATTTTGGGTATAATTCAATAAGATAAAAATCGGATGAAATACTGAAAACATTCTGCCTTACGGGAAAGCTTTTCATGCAGTGTCTAAACATCAGTAGTCGCTTGAAAGCACTCATACATTTATAAAAGGAAATTTGAGAGCTTTCGGTTCAAAAGGTTATTTTTCCCACACGTAATAGATATATACGAACTCCGCAGAGCTATATATTTTCCTGATTTTACAAAAATTTCGCTACAAAACTTTGCAATATATTTATGAATTTTATCGTAACTTGAAGATGCTCTTTTTAGTTTCATATCCATACCTAATTTTAAGAATTTTTTATCACTGCACATTTTATGCCAAAAATTTCCGAATGACTAAGAAAATTTCAGAATATTCGGAAATTTTTGGCGACCCCCCCCCGGTCGCCAAAAAAATTTTGGTCAGTGTACCATTTTAAAGCTGGGTTACAGTCCATTCTGCGCATGTCTCAAATGTGTACACATTTTGTAAACATTGTCATAGAAAAATATTACGTAATACTATAAACTGTTAGCATTTCAGAAAAGATGGCTGACGCACAGGAGTGCCAAAATTCTAATTGTTTTTAACTCGCTTATATATTCACATCAAAGCAAGAAATACGGTCAAAAAAGAAACTTTATATCTAAAAAGATGTTTCTAAAGTGTGTTTTTACGAATATTAGTTATTCCGTTGTGCAATTGTTTCAAAATCAAATAGAAACTAATATGTATGAAGCCGCTTGTCAGTTGTTATCTTGCTCGGTGAAACTAAACGTGAAAGTATTTTGTGGTGCTGGATTGGCAATCCAATATGAATTCCCTCCAGTCATTGGATAAGTAAGCTCTTGTTACAAATGGAAATGCATATCAAATATCAATTTCAACACGCTACAGCACGGTTGACAATGGCCGACTCGCGACCATCTACTTGAGAGTTTCAAAGGCAAATCCTTCTAATGCATAATATTTGCTGGTCGCCAGAACCAACCAGGAAATCGAAAAGAATATTTCGCGAAAAGGTATGCATCGAAATTGTAGTATTGATCAGTGGAATCATTTCAAAACTGAAGCTGGAATCAAAAGTGTCAAGTGACGAGGGTTCGGCGGTTCGCGAAACTCTGTTGAGCGAGCTTGTATATACGAAACATCAAGACAATTTTAATTGTTTATTGTGGTAAGTACATAACAGATATCCCAGGATATTTCAATTATGTTAATATTGTTATATTTCGTCATTTCAAAAGTTTATTGTGCACTTATAGCGCTGTGGAAACCCAGACGGATCAGCAGACATATGAATCAATGCAGCCATGAGCCATTTGTTCAGCAAGTATATGTTCAGTATATGTTCAGCAAGGATATCTTCAGCATATGTTCAGCAAGGGGAACAGTGATGGAATCATGTGAAGATTCTTACTCCTAAGCAGTACGAATACATTATACAACTTACAATGAAGGTATGTATACCATTTTATGCTTTCCTGAATCCTGGTGAGAAAAAATATGACTTTTGGTTTTTATTGTGAAATCCATTTTCAAACAAATCTTTTGATCATTCTGTAGCCATGTTCAGTAGCACAGTAGCACCTGCTGATTGATATGTTCAGAGTATTAATTAGAGCACTTAAATGCTTTTTTTGGAAGCCAAATTTTGATTTGAATGAACATGCAGTAATAAAATCAAAATTTGGCTTGAGTAAGTGCTTTTAAAACACATTGCTCAGCAGGCACTAATGTGCATTTAAACAGGAATAAAACTAATTATAAGTCTTCTTTAGGTATAGGGATTGGTATTGGAAGTGATGACCAAAGGCAATGTGCC